>JASEVX010000003.1:78456223-78557952 GCA_031761405.1 Serripes groenlandicus
GCCTTAAGGCATATATTGTTCATTCGACATACTGCACTGATTGTGTAAATGTAATTTGATATCACCACTGAAGTTAAACAGACACATTTACTATAGAAGAAGTGCCCATTTTCGACAGTGAAACTTGAGTTAATGGAAATTCTATGTACAACAAATACGTTTTTATAGCAGCCAGGTTAGAATTTTACAGTCACTAATTAATATTTGCTGTCCATGATATAATATTTACTCTCTATAATCATAAATTCTACATTTTACAATATCAAAGAGGTATGCTTACACTTACCTGGCGTACAGTTGCCATTTAAGAGATAAAATGTAGGGGCGCATTCACATGTGCTAGAATTTGAAAAACAGCAGGCGTTCACATCATAACAGACATCAAACTTGGTACAGTTTTGTCCGTTTTGGATTTCTATAGTGAATAAAAAGGAATGACATTTATCATCAGGGGTTTACTTCACAATATTCAGTTGATCCAGTTAGTTACACATGCATGTAGTGTACATGTTTTTTCCTATGAAGCATATGCATTTTTTTGAATTTCATGGGCTTCATACTTTTGGAGGTCACACTACACCATAAAATGTCCGTATTTGTTGCTATGACAAACAACCAGTTTCAACTCTCAATTGTCACATTGTCTAAGCATAAATGATATAAAGCACCTATATCATTGAAAATAGTTAAGTTTACCCTTTTAAATATACCAAAGAAAATGGAAGGGGGTCGTGAATTATGCACAACAATAATTCACCCGGCTGAAATGGTCGGTTTGGACGAACTTGGGATAGTAGGAAACTGTTTTGTTTCATTCTCTACTTTCACTGTCAAAGAAGGTCTAAATACTAAAAATGATCAAATCAATCATAACCAGTGCATCCTATACACATCATAATGTTGAATTAGAATGATAACATATTGTATAGCTTTCTTAAGAAAGTTAAGAAATTATGTGGAAATAAGACGAGTCTTACGTTCTACGCAAGTTCCATCTTCATTCAGAAAGTTTCCTTCTCCGCAGACGCATACTCCGGACTCACATACACCACTCTGAGAGCACTCGTTAGTACAATTACAAGTTTCTCCAATACATTTGGCTGATAGAAAAGAAAAGAAATATGACAAGGCTGATGTAAACATTTACCAAATTGTTTGAGTTAGACGAAAAAGATTTCGTGTATTTGTAAAATTAACATATATGCGTCTCACTCTGTAAGAAAAGATATCATGTCAAGTAGTACCTAATAGTTAACAACAAAGGAAAGTATAACTGATCACCATGTTAAGGTACACGAAGTTGGCAAAAGGTTTTCTTTAACATAAAAATACAAGCGAAAAGGTTTTGACAAGAAATCATGTGCGGACTAAACGAATACATATGGTGACAAAATGAAAATACAATTCACACCATAATCGTGTAAAAAGTTAGCATATGTCAGATATATGTGTCTAAGTTAAAAATATACTCACTAGGTGTGCAAACGTCATTACAGTTGACAAAACCTTCCGTGCATTTACAGGCATGTCCAATACAATCGGCGTTACAATCTAGACAAGCACCCTTATTTGTGCAGTTTTCACCAAGGTCAACACCTTAAACGGTGAAACAAAATAATTAATAAACATGATTTAGCTGATACATAAAGTAGCCTTACGGCATATATTGTTCATTCGACATACTGCACTGATTGTGTAAATGTAATTTGATATCACCACTGAAGTTAAACAGACACATTTACTATAGAAGAAGTGCCCATTTTCGACAGTGAAACTTGAGTTAATGGAAATTCTATGTACAACAAATACGTTTTTATAGCAGCCAGGTTAGAATTTTACAGTCACTAATTAATATTTGCTGTCCATGATATAATATTTACTCTCTATAATCATAAATTCTACATTTTACAATATCAAAGAGGTATGCTTACACTTACCTGGCGTACAGTTGCCATTTAAGAGATAAAATGTAGGGGCGCATTCACATGTGCTAGAATTTGAAAAACAACAGGCGTTCACATCATAACAGACATCAAACTTGGTACAGTTTTGTCCGTTTTGGATTTCTATAGTGAATAAAAAGGAATGACATTTATCATCGGGGGTTTACTTCACAATATTCAGTTGATCCAGTTAGTTACACATGCATGTAGTGTACATGTTTTTTCCTACGAAGCATATGCATTTTTTTGAATTTCATGGGCTTCATACTTTTGGAGGTCACACTACACCATAAATTGTCCGTATTTTTTGCTATGACAAACAACCAGTTTCAACTCTCAATTGTCACATTGTCTAAGCATAAATGATATAAAGCACCTATATAATTGAAAATAGTTAAGTTTACCCTTTTAAATATACCAAAGAAAATGGAAGGGGGTCGTGAATTATGCACAACAATAATTCACCCAGCGGAAATGGTCGGTTTGGACGAACTTGGGATAGTAGGAAACTGTTTTGTTTCATTCTCTACTTTCACTGTCAAAGAAGGTCTAAATACTAAAAATGATCAAATCAATCATAACCAGTGCGTCCTATACACATCATAATGTTGAATTAGAATGATAACATATTGTATAGCTTTCTTAAGAAAGTTAAGAAATTATGTGGAAATAAGACGAGTCTTACGTTCTACGCAAGTTCCATCTTCATTCAGAAAGTTTCCTTCTCCGCAGACGCATACTCCGGACTCACATACACCACTCTGAGAGCACTCGTTAGTACAATTACAAGTTTCTCCAATACATTTGGCTGATAGAAAAGAAAAGAAATATGACAAGGCTGATGTAAACATTTACCAAATTGTTTGAGTTAGACGAAAAAGATTTCGTGTATTTGTAAAATTAACATATATGCGTCTCACTCTGTAAGAAAAGATATCATGTCAAGTAGTACCTAATAGTTAACAACAAAGGAAAGTCTAACTGATCACCATGTTAAGGTACACGAAGTTGGCAAAAGGTTTTCTTTAACATAAAAATACAAGCGAAAAGGTTTTGACAAGAAATCATGTGCGGACTAAACGAATACATATGGTGACAAAATGAAAATACAATTCACACCATAATCGTGTAAAAAGTTAAAATATGTCAGATATATGTGTCTAAGTTAAAAATATACTCACTAGGTGTGCAAACGTCATTACAGTTGACAAAACCTTCCGTGCATTTACAGGCATGTCCAATACAATCGGCGTTACAATCTAGACAAGCACCCTTATTTGTGCAGTTTTCACCAAGGTCAACACCTTTAAACGGTGAAACAAAATAATTAATAAACATGATTTAGCTGATACATAAAGTAGCCTTAAGGCATATATTGTTCATTCGACATACTGCACTGATTGTGTAAATGTAATTTGATATCACCACTGAAGTTAAACAGACACATTTACTATAGAAGAAGTGCCCATTTTCGACAGTGAAACTTGAGTTAATGGAAATTCTATGTACAACAAATACGTTTTTATAGCAGCCAGGTTAGAATTTTACAGTCACTAATTAATATTTGCTGTCCATGATATAATATTTACTCTCTATAATCATAAATTCTACATTTTACAATATCAAAGAGGTATGCTTACACTTACCTGGCGTACAGTTGCCATTTAAGAGATAAAATGTAGGGGCGCATTCACATGTGCTAGAATTTGAAAAACAGCAGGCGTTCACATCATAACAGACATCAAACTTGGTACAGTTTTGTCCGTTTTGGATTTCTATAGTGAATAAAAAGGAATGACATTTATCATCGGGGGTTTACTTCACAATATTCAGTTGATCCAGTTAGTTACACATGCATGTAGTGTACATGTTTTTTCCTACGAAGCATATGCATATTTTTGAATTTCATGGGCTTCATACCTTTGGAGGTCACACTACACCATAAATTGTCCGTATTTGTTGCTATGACAAACAACCAGTTTCAACTCTCAATTGTCACATTGTCTAAGCATCATTGAAAATAGTTAAGTTTACCCTTTTAGATATACCAAAGAAAATGGAAGGGGGTCGTGAATTATGCACAACAATAATTCACCCAGCGGAAATGGTCTGTTTGGACGAACTTGGGATAGTAGGAAACTGTTTTGTTTCATTCTCTACTTTCACTGTCAAAGAATGTCTAAATACTTAAAATGATCAAATCAATCTTAACCAGTGCATCCTATACACATCATAATGTTGAATTAGAATGATAACATATTGTATAGCTTTCTTAAGAAAGTTAAGAAATTATGTGGAAATAAGACGAGTCTTACGTTCTACGCAAGTTCCATCTTCATTCAGAAAGTTTCCTTCTCCGCAGACGCATACTCCGGACTCACATACACCACTCTGAGAGCACTCGTTAGTACAATTACAAGTTTCTCCAATACATTTGGCTGATAGAAAAGAAAAGAAATATGACAAGGCTGATGTAAACATTTACCAAATTGTTTGAGTTAGACGAAAAAGATTTCGTGTATTTGTAAAATTAACATATATGCGTCTCACTCTGTAAGAAAAGATATCATGTCAAGTAGTACCTAATAGTTAACAACAAAGGAAAGTCTAACTGATCACCATGTTAAGGTACACGAAGTTGGCAAAAGGTTTTCTTTAACATAAAAATACAAGCGAAAAGGTTTTGACAAGAAATCATGTGCGGACTAAACGAATAAATATGGTGACAAAATGAAAATAAAATTCACACCATAATCGTGTAAAAAGTTAGCATATGTCAGATATATGTGTCTAAGTTAAAAATATACTCACTAGGTGTGCAAACGTCATTACAGTTGACAAAGCCTTCCGTGCATTTACAGGCATGTCCAATACAATCGGCGTTACAATCTAGACAAGCACCCTTATTTGTGCAGTTTTCACCAAGGTCAACACCTTTAAACGGTGAAACAAAATAATTAATAAACATGATTTAGCTGATACATAAAGTAGCCTTAAGGCATATATTGTTCATTCGACATACTGCACTGATTGTGTAAATGTAATTTGATATCACCACTGAAGTTAAACAGACACATTTACTATAGAAGAAGTGCCCATTTTCGACAGTGAAACTTGAGTTAATGGAAATTCTATGTACAACAAATACGTTTTTATAGCAGCCAGGTTAGAATTTTACAGTCACTAATTAATATTTGCTGTCCATGATATAATATTTACTCTCTATAATCATAAATTCTACATTTTACAATATCAAAGAGGTATGCTTACACTTACCTGGCGTACAGTTGCCATTTAAGAGATAAAATGTAGGGGCGCATTCACATGTGCTAGAATTTGAAAAACAGCAGGCGTTCACATCATAACAGACATCAAACTTGGTACAGTTTTGTCCGTTTTGGATTTCTATAGTGAATAAAAAGGAATGACATTTATCATCGGGGGTTTACTTCACAATATTCAGTTGATCCAGTTAGTTACACATGCATGTAGTGTACATGTTTTTTCCTACGAAGCATATGCATATTTTTGAATTTCATGGGCTTCATACCTTTGGAGGTCACACTACACCATAAATTGTCCGTATTTGTTGCTATGACAAACAACCAGTTTCAACTCTCAATTGTCACATTGTCTAAGCATAAATGATATAAAGCACCTATATCATTGAAAATAGTTAAGTTTACCCTTTTAAATATACCAAAGAAAATGGAAGGGGGTCGTGAATTATGCACAACAATAATTCACCCAGCGGAAATGGTCGGTTTGGACGAACTTGGGATAGTAGGAAACTGTTTTGTTTCATTCTCTACTTTCACTGTCAAAGAAGGTCTAAATACTAAAAATGATCAAATCAATCATAACCAGTGCATCCTATACACATCATAATGTTGAATTAGAATGATAACATGTTGTATAGCTTTCTTAAGAAAGTTAAGAAATGATGTGGAAATAAGACGAGTCTTACGTTCTACGCAAGTTCCATCTTCATTCAGAAAGTTTCCTTCTCCGCAGACGCATACTCCGGACTCACATACACCACTCTGAGAGCACTCGTTAGTACAATTACAAGATTCTCCAATACATTTGGCTGATAGAAAAGAAAAGAAATATGACAAGGCTGATGTAAACATTTACCAAATTGTTTGAGTTAGACGAAAAAGATTTCGTGTATTTGTAAAATTAACATATATGCGTCTCACTCTGTAAGAAAAGATATCATGTCAAGTAGTACCTAATAGTTAACAACAAAGGAAAGTCTAACTGATCACCATGTTAAGGTACACGAAGTTGGCAAAAGGTTTTCTTTAACATAAAAATACAAGCGAAAAGGTTTTGACAAGAAATCATGTGAGGGCTAAACGAATACATATGGTGACAAAATGACAATACAATTCACACCATAATCGTGTAAAAAGTTAGCATATGTCAGATATATGTGTCTAAGTTAAAAATATACTCACTAGGTGTGCAAACGTCATTACAGTTGACAAAACCTTCCGTGCATTTACAGGCATGTCCAATACAATCGGCGTTACAATCTAGACAAGCACCCTTATTTGTGCAGTTTTCACCAAGGTCAACACCTTTAAACGGTGAAACAAAATAATTAATAAACATGATTTAGCTGATACATAAAGTAGCCTTAAGGCATATATTGTTCATTCGAAATACTGCACTGATTGTGTAAATGTAATTTGATATTACCACTGAAGTTAAACAGACACATTTACTATAGAAGAAGTGCCCATTTTCGACAGTGAAACTTGAGTTAATGGAAATTCTATGTACAACAAATACGTTTTTATAGCAGCCAGGTTAGAATTTTACAGTCACTAATTAATATTTGCTGTCCATGATATAATATTTACTCTCTATAATCATAAATTCTACATTTTACAATATCAAAGAGGTATGCTTACACTTACCTGGCGTACAGTTGCCATTTAAGAGATAAAATGTAGGGGCGCATTCACATGTGCTAGAATTTGAAAAACAGCAGGCGTTCACATCATAACAGACATCAAACTTGGTACAGTTTTGTCCGTTTTGGATTTCTATAGTGAATAAAAAGGAATGACATTTATCATCGGGGGTTTACTTCACAATATTCAGTTGATCCAGTTAGTTACACATGCATGTAGTGTACATGTTTTTTCCTACGAAGCATATGCATTTTTTTGAATTTCATGGGCTTCATACTTTTGGAGGTCACACTACACCATAAAATGTCCGTATTTGTTGCTATGACAAACAACCAGTTTCAACTCTCAATTGTCACATTGTCTAAGCATCATTGAAAATAGTTAAGTTTACCCTTTTAGATATACCAAAGAAAATAGAAGGGGATCGTGAATTATGCACAACAATAATTCACAAAGCGGAAATGGTCGGTTTGGACGAACTTGGGATAGTAGGAAACTGTTTTGTTTTATTCTCTACTTTCACTGTCAAAGAAGGTCTAAATACTAAAAATGATCAAATCAATCATAACCAGTGCATCCTATACACATCATAATGTTGAATTAGAATGATAACATATTGTATAGCTTTCTTAAGAAAGTTAAGAAATTATGTGGAAATAAGACGAGTCTTACGTTCTACGCAAGTTCCATCTTCATTCAGAAAGTTTCCTTCTCCGCAGACGCATACTCCGGACTCACATACACCACTCTGAGAGCACTCGTTAGTACAATTACAAGTTTCTCCAATACATTTGGCTGATAGAAAAGAAAAGAAATATGACAAGGCTGATGTAAACATTTACCAAATTGTTTGAGTTAGACGAAAAAGATTTCGTGTATTTGTAAAATTAACATATATGCGTCTCACTCTGTAAGAAAAGATATCATGTCAAGTAGTACCTAATAGTTAACAACAAAGGAAAGTCTAACTGATCACCATGTTAAGGTACACGAAGTTGGCAAAAGGTTTTCTTTAACATAAAAATACAAGGGAAAGGGTTTTGACAAGAAATCATGTAAGGGCTAAACGAATACATATGGTGACAAAATGAAAATACAATTCACACCATAATCGTGTAAAAAGTTAGCATATGTCAGATATATGTGTCTAAGTTAAAAATATACTCACTAGGTGTGCAAACGTCATTACAGTTGACAAAACCTTCCGTGCATTTACAGGCATGTCCAATACAATCGGCGTTATAATCTAGACAAGCACCCTTATTTGTGCAGTTTTCACCAAGGTCAACACCTTTAAACGGTGAAACAAAATAATTAATAAACATGATTTAGCTGATACATAAAGTAGCCTTAAGGCATATATTGTTCATTCGACATACTGCACTGATTGTGTAAATGTAATTTGATATCACCACTGAAGTTAAACAGACACATTTACTATAGAAGAAGTGCCCATTTTCGACAGTGAAACTTGAGTTAATGGAAATTCTATGTACAACAAATACGTTTTTATAGCAGCCAGGTTAGAATTTTACAGTCACTAATTAATATTTGCTGTCCATGATATAATATTTACTCTCTATAATCATAAATTCTACATTTTACAATATCAAAGAGGTATGCTTACACTTACCTGGCGTACAGTTGCCATTTAAGAGATAAAATGTAGGGGCGCATTCACATGTGCTAGAATTTGAAAAACAGCAGGCGTTCACATCATAACAGACATCAAACTTGGTACAGTTTTGTCCGTTTTGGATTTCTATAGTGAATAAAAAGGAATGACATTTATCATCGGGGGTTTACTTCACAATATTCAGTTGATCCAGTTAGTTACACATGCATGTAGTGTACATGTTTTTTCCTACGAAGCATATGCATTTTTTTGAATTTCATGGGCTTCATACTTTTGGAGGTCACACTACACCATAAAATGTCCTTATTTGTTGCTATGACAAACAACCAGTTTCAACTCTCAATTGTCACATTGTCTAAGCATAAATGATATAAAGCACCTATATCATTGAAAATAGTTAAGTTTACCCTTTTAAATATACCAAAGAAAATGGAAGGGGGTCGTGAATTATGCACAACAATAATTCACCCAGCGGAAATGGTCGGTTTGGACGAACTTGGGATAGTAGGAAACTGTTTTGTTTCATTCTCTACTTTCACTGTCAAAGAAGGTCTAAATACTAAAAATGATCAAATCAATCATAACCAGTGCATCCTATACACATCATAATGTTGAATTAGAATGATAACATATTGTATAGCTTTCTTAAGAAAGTTAAGAAATTATGTGGAAATAAGACGAGTCTTACGTTCTACGCAAGTTCCATCTTCATTCAGAAAGTTTCCTTCTCCGCAGACGCATACTCCGGACTCACATACACCACTCTGAGAGCACTCGTTAGTACAATTACAAGTTTCTCCAATACATTTGGCTGATAGAAAAGAAAAGAAATATGACAAGGCTGATGTAAACATTTACCAAATTGTTTGAGTTAGACGAAAAAGATTTCGTGTATTTGTAAAATTAACATATATGCGTCTCACTCTGTAAGAAAAGATATCATGTCAAGTAGTACCTAATAGTTAACAACAAAGGAAAGTCTAACTGATCACCATGTTAAGGTACACGAAGTTGGCAAAAGGTTTTCTTTAACATAAAAATACAAGCGAAAGGGTTTTGACAAGAAATCATGTGCGGACTAAACGAATACATATGGTGACAAAATGAAAATACAATTCACACCATAATCGTGTAAAAAGTTAGCATATGTCAGATATATATGTCTAAGTTAAAAATATACTCACTAGGTGTGCAAACGTCATTACAGTTGACAAAACCTTCCGTGCATTTACAGGCATGTCCAATACAATCGGCGTTACAATCTAGACAAGCACCCTTATTTGTGCAGTTTTCACCAAGGTCAACACCTTTAAATGGTGCAACAAAATAATTAATAAACATGATTTAGCTGATACATAAAGTAGCCTTAAGGCATATATTGTTCATTCGACATACTGCACTGATTGTGTAAATGTAATTTGATATCACCACTGAAGTTAAACAGACACATTTACTATAGAAGAAGTGCCCATTTTCGACAGTGAAACTTGAGTTAATGGAAATTCTATGTACAACAAATACGTTTTTATAGCAGCCAGGTTAGAATTTTACAGTCACTAATTAATATTTGCTGTCCATGATATAATATTTACTCTCTATAATCATAAATTCTACATTTTACAATATCAAAGAGGTATGCTTACACTTACCTGGCGTACAGTTGCCATTTAAGAGATAAAATGTAGGGGCGCATTCACATGTGCTAGAATTTGAAAAACAGCAGGCGTTCACATCATAACAGACATCAAACTTGGTACAGTTTTGTCCGTTTTGGATTTCTATAGTGAATAAAAAGGAATGACATTTATCATCAGGGGTTTACTTCACAATATTCAGTTGATCCAGTTAGTTACACATGCATGTAGTGTACATGTTTTTTCCTATGAAGCATATGCATTTTTTTGAATTTCATGGGCTTCATACTTTTGGAGGTCACACTACACCATAAAATGTCCGTATTTGTTGCTATGACAAACAACCAGTTTCAACTCTCAATTGTCACATTGTCTAAGCATAAATGATATAAAGCACCTATATCATTGAAAATAGTTAAGTTTACCCTTTTAAATATACCAAAGAAAATGGAAGGGGGTCGTGAATTATGCACAACAATAATTCACCCGGCTGAAATGGTCGGTTTGGACGAACTTGGGATAGTAGGAAACTGTTTTGTTTCATTCTCTACTTTCACTGTCAAAGAAGGTCTAAATACTAAAAATGATCAAATCAATCATAACCAGTGCATCCTATACACATCATAATGTTGAATTAGAATGATAACATATTGTATAGCTTTCTTAAGAAAGTTAAGAAATTATGTGGAAATAAGACGAGTCTTACGTTCTACGCAAGTTCCATCTTCATTCAGAAAGTTTCCTTCTCCGCAGACGCATACTCCGGACTCACATACACCACTCTGAGAGCACTCGTTAGTACAATTACAAGTTTCTCCAATACATTTGGCTGATAGAAAAGAAAAGAAATATGACAAGGCTGATGTAAACATTTACCAAATTGTTTGAGTTAGACGAAAAAGATTTCGTGTATTTGTAAAATTAACATATATGCGTCTCACTCTGTAAGAAAAGATATCATGTCAAGTAGTACCTAATAGTTAACAACAAAGGAAAGTATAACTGATCACCATGTTAAGGTACACGAAGTTGGCAAAAGGTTTTCTTTAACATAAAAATACAAGCGAAAAGGTTTTGACAAGAAATCATGTGCGGACTAAACGAATACATATGGTGACAAAATGAAAATACAATTCACACCATAATCGTGTAAAAAGTTAGCATATGTCAGATATATGTGTCTAAGTTAAAAATATACTCACTAGGTGTGCAAACGTCATTACAGTTGACAAAACCTTCCGTGCATTTACAGGCATGTCCAATACAATCGGCGTTACAATCTAGACAAGCACCCTTATTTGTGCAGTTTTCACCAAGGTCAACACCTTAAACGGTGAAACAAAATAATTAATAAACATGATTTAGCTGATACATAAAGTAACCTTACGGCATATATTGTTCATTCGACATACTGCACTGATTGTGTAAATGTAATTTGATATCACCACTGAAGTTAAACAGACACATTTACTATAGAAGAAGTGCCCATTTTCGACAGTGAAACTTGAGTTAATGGAAATTCTATGTACAACAAATACGTTTTTATAGCAGCCAGGTTAGAATTTTACAGTCACTAATTAATATTTGCTGTCCATGATATAATATTTACTCTCTATAATCATAAATTCTACATTTTACAATATCAAAGAGGTATGCTTACACTTACCTGGCGTACAGTTGCCATTTAAGAGATAAAATGTAGGGGCGCATTCACATGTGCTAGAATTTGAAAAACAACAGGCGTTCACATCATAACAGACATCAAACTTGGTACAGTTTTGTCCGTTTTGGATTTCTATAGTGAATAAAAAGGAATGACATTTATCATCGGGGGTTTACTTCACAATATTCAGTTGATCCAGTTAGTTACACATGCATGTAGTGTACATGTTTTTTCCTACGAAGCATATGCATTTTTTTGAATTTCATGGGCTTCATACTTTTGGAGGTCACACTACACCATAAATTGTCCGTATTTTTTGCTATGACAAACAACCAGTTTCAACTCTCAATTGTCACATTGTCTAAGCATAAATGATATAAAGCACCTATATAATTGAAAATAGTTAAGTTTACCCTTTTAAATATACCAAAGAAAATGGAAGGGGGTCGTGAATTATGCACAACAATAATTCACCCAGCGGAAATGGTCGGTTTGGACGAACTTGGGATAGTAGGAAACTGTTTTGTTTCATTCTCTACTTTCACTGTCAAAGAAGGTCTAAATACTAAAAATGATCAAATCAATCATAACCAGTGCGTCCTATACACATCATAATGTTGAATTAGAATGATAACATATTGTATAGCTTTCTTAAGAAAGTTAAGAAATTATGTGGAAATAAGACGAGTCTTACGTTCTACGCAAGTTCCATCTTCATTCAGAAAGTTTCCTTCTCCGCAGACGCATACTCCGGACTCACATACACCACTCTGAGAGCACTCGTTAGTACACTTACAAGTTTCTCCAATACATTTGGCTGATAGAAAAGAAAAGAAATATGACAAGGCTGATGTAAACATTTACCAAATTGTTTGAGTTAGACGAAAAAGATTTCGTGTATTTGTAAAATTAACATATATGCGTCTCACTCTGTAAGAAAAGATATCATGTCAAGTAGTACCTAATAGTTAACAACAAAGGAAAGTCTAACTGATCACCATGTTAAGGTACACGAAGTTGGCAAAAGGTTTTCTTTAACATAAAAATACAAGCGAAAAGGTTTTGACAAGAAATCATGTGCGGACTAAACGAATACATATGGTGACAAAATGAAAATACAATTCACACCATAATCGTGTAAAAAGTTAAAATATGTCAGATATATGTGTCTAAGTTAAAAATATACTCACTAGGTGTGCAAACGTCATTACAGTTGACAAAACCTTCCGTGCATTTACAGGCATGTCCAATACAATCGGCGTTACAATCTAGACAAGCACCCTTATTTGTGCAGTTTTCACCAAGGTCAACACCTTTAAACGGTGAAACAAAATAATTAATAAACATGATTTAGCTGATACATAAAGTAGCCTTAAGGCATATATTGTTCATTCGACATACTGCACTGATTGTGTAAATGTAATTTGATATCACCACTGAAGTTAAACAGACACATTTACTATAGAAGAAGTGCCCATTTTCGACAGTGAAACTTGAGTTAATGGAAATTCTATGTACAACAAATACGTTTTTATAGCAGCCAGGTTAGAATTTTACAGTCACTAATTAATATTTGCTGTCCATGATATAATATTTACTCTCTATAATCATAAATTCTACATTTTACAATATCAAAGAGGTATGCTTACACTTACCTGGCGTACAGTTGCCATTTAAGAGATAAAATGTAGGGGCGCATTCACATGTGCTAGAATTTGAAAAACAGCAGGCGTTCACATCATAACAGACATCAAACTTGGTACAGTTTTGTCCGTTTTGGATTTCTATAGTGAATAAAAAGGAATGACATTTATCATCGGGGGTTTACTTCACAATATTCAGTTGATCCAGTTAGTTACACATGCATGTAGTGTACATGTTTTTTCCTACGAAGCATATGCATATTTTTGAATTTCATGGGCTTCATACCTTTGGAGGTCACACTACACCATAAATTGTCCGTATTTGTTGCTATGACAAACAACCAGTTTCAACTCTCAATTGTCACATTGTCTAAGCATCATTGAAAATAGTTAAGTTTACCCTTTTAGATATACCAAAGAAAATGGAAGGGGGTCGTGAATTATGCACAACAATAATTCACCCAGCGGAAATGGTCTGTTTGGACGAACTTGGGATAGTAGGAAACTGTTTTGTTTCATTCTCTACTTTCACTGTCAAAGAATGTCTAAATACTTAAAATGATCAAATCAATCTTAACCAGTGCATCCTATACACATCATAATGTTGAATTAGAATGATAACATATTGTATAGCTTTCTTAAGAAAGTTAAGAAATTATGTGGAAATAAGACGAGTCTTACGTTCTACGCAAGTTCCATCTTCATTCAGAAAGTTTCCTTCTCCGCAGACGCATACTCCGGACTCACATACACCACTCTGAGAGCACTCGTTAGTACAATTACAAGTTTCTCCAATACATTTGGCTGATAGAAAAGAAAAGAAATATGACAAGGCTGATGTAAACATTTACCAAATTGTTTGAGTTAGACGAAAAAGATTTCGTGTATTTGTAAAATTAACATATATGCGTCTCACTCTGTAAGAAAAGATATCATGTCAAGTAGTACCTAATAGTTAACAACAAAGGAAAGTCTAACTGATCACCATGTTAAGGTACACGAAGTTGGCAAAAGGTTTTCTTTAACATAAAAATACAAGCGAAAAGGTTTTGACAAGAAATCATGTGCGGACTAAACGAATAAATATGGTGACAAAATGAAAATAAAATTCACACCATAATCGTGTAAAAAGTTAGCATATGTCAGATATATGTGTCTAAGTTAAAAATATACTCACTAGGTGTGCAAACGTCATTACAGTTGACAAAGCCTTCCGTGCATTTACAGGCATGTCCAATACAATCGGCGTTACAATCTAGACAAGCACCCTTATTTGTGCAGTTTTCACCAAGGTCAACACCTTTAAACGGTGAAACAAAATAATTAATAAACATGATTTAGCTGATACATAAAGTAGCCTTAAGGCATATATTGTTCATTCGACATACTGCACTGATTGTGTAAATGTAATTTGATATCACCACTGAAGTTAAACAGACACATTTACTATAGAAGAAGTGCCCATTTTCGACAGTGAAACTTGAGTTAATGGAAATTCTATGTACAACAAATACGTTTTTATAGCAGCCAGGTTAGAATTTTACAGTCACTAATTAATATTTGCTGTCCATGATATAATATTTACTCTCTATAATCATAAATTCTACATTTTACAATATCAAAGAGGTATGCTTACACTTACCTGGCGTACAGTTGCCATTTAAGAGATAAAATGTAGGGGCGCATTCACATGTGCTAGAATTTGAAAAACAGCAGGCGTTCACATCATAACAGACATCAAACTTGGTACAGTTTTGTCCGTTTTGGATTTCTATAGTGAATAAAAAGGAATGACATTTATCATCGGGGGTTTACTTCACAATATTCAGTTGATCCAGTTAGTTACACATGCATGTAGTGTACATGTTTTTTCCTACGAAGCATATGCATATTTTTGAATTTCATGGGCTTCATACCTTTGGAGGTCACACTACACCATAAATTGTCCGTATTTGTTGCTATGACAAACAACCAGTTTCAACTCTCAATTGTCACATTGTCTAAGCATAAATGATATAAAGCACCTATATCATTGAAAATAGTTAAGTTTACCCTTTTAAATATACCAAAGAAAATGGAAGGGGGTCGTGAATTATGCACAACAATAATTCACCCAGCGGAAATGGTCGGTTTGGACGAACTTGGGATAGTAGGAAACTGTTTTGTTTCATTCTCTACTTTCACTGTCAAAGAAGGTCTAAATACTAAAAATGATCAAATCAATCATAACCAGTGCATCCTATACACATCATAATGTTGAATTAGAATGATAACATGTTGTATAGCTTTCTTAAGAAAGTTAAGAAATGATGTGGAAATAAGACGAGTCTTACGTTCTACGCAAGTTCCATCTTCATTCAGAAAGTTTCCTTCTCCGCAGACGCATACTCCGGACTCACATACACCACTCTGAGAGCACTCGTTAGTACAATTACAAGATTCTCCAATACATTTGGCTGATAGAAAAGAAAAGAAATATGACAAGGCTGATGTAAACATTTACCAAATTGTTTGAGTTAGACGAAAAAGATTTCGTGTATTTGTAAAATTAACATATATGCGTCTCACTCTGTAAGAAAAGATATCATGTCAAGTAGTACCTAATAGTTAACAACAAAGGAAAGTCTAACTGATCACCATGTTAAGGTACACGAAGTTGGCAAAAGGTTTTCTTTAACATAAAAATACAAGCGAAAAGGTTTTGACAAGAAATCATGTGAGGGCTAAACGAATACATATGGTGACAAAATGACAATACAATTCACACCATAATCGTGTAAAAAGTTAGCATATGTCAGATATATGTGTCTAAGTTAAAAATATACTCACTAGGTGTGCAAACGTCATTACAGTTGACAAAACCTTCCGTGCATTTACAGGCATGTCCAATACAATCGGCGTTACAATCTAGACAAGCACCCTTATTTGTGCAGTTTTCACCAAGGTCAACACCTTTAAACGGTGAAACAAAATAATTAATAAACATGATTTAGCTGATACATAAAGTAGCCTTAAGGCATATATTGTTCATTCGAAATACTGCACTGATTGTGTAAATGTAATTTGATATTACCACTGAAGTTAAACAGACACATTTACTATAGAAGAAGTGCCCATTTTCGACAGTGAAACTTGAGTTAATGGAAATTCTATGTACAACAAATACGTTTTTATAGCAGCCAGGTTAGAATTTTACAGTCACTAATTAATATTTGCTGTCCATGATATAATATTTACTCTCTATAATCATAAATTCTACATTTTACAATATCAAAGAGGTATGCTTACACTTACCTGGCGTACAGTTGCCATTTAAGAGATAAAATGTAGGGGCGCATTCACATGTGCTAGAATTTGAAAAACAGCAGGCGTTCACATCATAACAGACATCAAACTTGGTACAGTTTTGTCCGTTTTGGATTTCTATAGTGAATAAAAAGGAATGACATTTATCATCGGGGGTTTACTTCACAATATTCAGTTGATCCAGTTAGTTACACATGCATGTAGTGTACATGTTTTTTCCTACGAAGCATATGCATTTTTTTGAATTTCATGGGCTTCATACTTTTGGAGGTCACACTACACCATAAAATGTCCGTATTTGTTGCTATGACAAACAACCAGTTTCAACTCTCAATTGTCACATTGTCTAAGCATCATTGAAAATAGTTAAGTTTACCCTTTTAGATATACCAAAGAAAATAGAAGGGGATCGTGAATTATGCACAACAATAATTCACAAAGCGGAAATGGTCGGTTTGGACGAACTTGGGATAGTAGGAAACTGTTTTGTTTTATTCTCTACTTTCACTGTCAAAGAAGGTCTAAATACTAAAAATGATCAAATCAATCATAACCAGTGCATCCTATACACATCATAATGTTGAATTAGAATGATAACATATTGTATAGCTTTCTTAAGAAAGTTAAGAAATTATGTGGAAATAAGACGAGTCTTACGTTCTACGCAAGTTCCATCTTCATTCAGAAAGTTTCCTTCTCCGCAGACGCATACTCCGGACTCACATACACCACTCTGAGAGCACTCGTTAGTACAATTACAAGTTTCTCCAATACATTTGGCTGATAGAAAAGAAAAGAAATATGACAAGGCTGATGTAAACATTTACCAAATTGTTTGAGTTAGACGAAAAAGATTTCGTGTATTTGTAAAATTAACATATATGCGTCTCACTCTGTAAGAAAAGATATCATGTCAAGTAGTACCTAATAGTTAACAACAAAGGAAAGTCTAACTGATCACCATGTTAAGGTACACGAAGTTGGCAAAAGGTTTTCTTTAACATAAAAATACAAGGGAAAGGGTTTTGACAAGAAATCATGTAAGGGCTAAACGAATACATATGGTGACAAAATGAAAATACAATTCACACCATAATCGTGTAAAAAGTTAGCATATGTCAGATATATGTGTCTAAGTTAAAAATATACTCACTAGGTGTGCAAACGTCATTACAGTTGACAAAACCTTCCGTGCATTTACAGGCATGTCCAATACAATCGGCGTTATAATCTAGACAAGCACCCTTATTTGTGCAGTTTTCACCAAGGTCAACACCTTTAAACGGTGAAACAAAATAATTAATAAACATGATTTAGCTGATACATAAAGTAGCCTTAAGGCATATATTGTTCATTCGACATACTGCACTGATTGTGTAAATGTAATTTGATATCACCACTGAAGTTAAACAGACACATTTACTATAGAAGAAGTGCCCATTTTCGACAGTGAAACTTGAGTTAATGGAAATTCTATGTACAACAAATACGTTTTTATAGCAGCCAGGTTAGAATTTTACAGTCACTAATTAATATTTGCTGTCCATGATATAATATTTACTCTCTATAATCATAAATTCTACATTTTACAATATCAAAGAGGTATGCTTACACTTACCTGGCGTACAGTTGCCATTTAAGAGATAAAATGTAGGGGCGCATTCACATGTGCTAGAATTTGAAAAACAGCAGGCGTTCACATCATAACAGACATCAAACTTGGTACAGTTTTGTCCGTTTTGGATTTCTATAGTGAATAAAAAGGAATGACATTTATCATCGGGGGTTTACTTCACAATATTCAGTTGATCCAGTTAGTTACACATGCATGTAGTGTACATGTTTTTTCCTACGAAGCATATGCATTTTTTTGAATTTCATGGGCTTCATACTTTTGGAGGTCACACTACACCATAAAATGTCCTTATTTGTTGCTATGACAAACAACCAGTTTCAACTCTCAATTGTCACATTGTCTAAGCATAAATGATATAAAGCACCTATATCATTGAAAATAGTTAAGTTTACCCTTTTAAATATACCAAAGAAAATGGAAGGGGGTCGTGAATTATGCACAACAATAATTCACCCAGCGGAAATGGTCGGTTTGGACGAACTTGGGATAGTAGGAAACTGTTTTGTTTCATTCTCTACTTTCACTGTCAAAGAAGGTCTAAATACTAAAAATGATCAAATCAATCATAACCAGTGCATCCTATACACATCATAATGTTGAATTAGAATGATAACATATTGTATAGCTTTCTTAAGAAAGTTAAGAAATTATGTGGAAATAAGACGAGTCTTACGTTCTACGCAAGTTCCATCTTCATTCAGAAAGTTTCCTTCTCCGCAGACGCATACTCCGGACTCACATACACCACTCTGAGAGCACTCGTTAGTACAATTACAAGTTTCTCCAATACATTTGGCTGATAGAAAAGAAAAGAAATATGACAAGGCTGATGTAAACATTTACCAAATTGTTTGAGTTAGACGAAAAAGATTTCGTGTATTTGTAAAATTAACATATATGCGTCTCACTCTGTAAGAAAAGATATCATGTCAAGTAGTACCTAATAGTTAACAACAAAGGAAAGTCTAACTGATCACCATGTTAAGGTACACGAAGTTGGCAAAAGGTTTTCTTTAACATAAAAATACAAGCGAAAGGGTTTTGACAAGAAATCATGTAAGGGCTAAACGAATACATATGGTGACAAAATGAAAATACAATTCACACCATAATCGTGTAAAAAGTTAGCATATGTCAGATATATGTGTCTAAGTTAAAAATATACTCACTAGGTGTGCAAACGTCATTACAGTTGACAAAACCTTCCGTGCATTTACAGGCATTTCCAATACAATCGGCGTTATAATCTAGACAAGCACCCTTATTTGTGCAGTTTTCACCAAGGTCAACACCTTTAAACGGTGAAACAAAATAATTAATAAACATGATTTAGCTGATACATAAAGTAGCCTTAAGGCATATATTGTTCATTCGACATACTGCACTGATTGTGTAAATGTAATTTGATATCACCACTGAAGTTAAACAGACACATTTACTATAGAAGAAGTGCCCATTTTCGACAGTGAAACTTGAGTTAATGGAAATTCTATGTACAACAAATACGTTTTTATAGCAGCCAGGTTAGAATTTTACAGTCACTAATTAATATTTGCTGTCCATGATATAATATTTACTCTCTATAATCATAAATTCTACATTTTACAATATCAAAGAGGTATGCTTACACTTACCTGGCGTACAGTTGCCATTTAAGAGATAAAATGTAGGGGCGCATTCACATGTGCTAGAATTTGAAAAACAGCAGGCGTTCACATCATAACAGACATCAAACTTGGTACAGTTTTGTCCGTTTTGGATTTCTATAGTGAATAAAAAGGAATGACATTTATCATCGGGGGTTTACTTCACAATATTCAGTTGATCCAGTTAGTTACACATGCATGTAGTGTACATGTTTTTTCCTACGAAGCATATGCATTTTTTTGAATTTCATGGGCTTCATACTTTTGGAGGTCACACTACACCATAAAATGTCCTTATTTGTTGCTATGACAAACAACCAGTTTCAACTCTCAATTGTCACATTGTCTAAGCATAAATGATATAAAGCACCTATATCATTGAAAATAGTTAAGTTTACCCTTTTAAATATACCAAAGAAAATGGAAGGGGGTCGTGAATTATGCACAACAATAATTCACCCAGCGGAAATGGTCGGTTTGGACGAACTTGGGATAGTAGGAAACTGTTTTGTTTCATTCTCTACTTTCACTGTCAAAGAAGGTCTAAATACTAAAAATGATCAAATCAATCATAACCAGTGCATCCTATACACATCATAATGTTGAATTAGAATGATAACATATTGTATAGCTTTCTTAAGAAAGTTAAGAAATTATGTGGAAATAAGACGAGTCTTACGTTCTACGCAAGTTCCATCTTCATTCAGAAAGTTTCCTTCTCCGCAGACGCATACTCCGGACTCACATACACCACTCTGAGAGCACTCGTTAGTACAATTACAAGTTTCTCCAATACATTTGGCTGATAGAAAAGAAAAGAAATATGACAAGGCTGATGTAAACATTTACCAAATTGTTTGAGTTAGACGAAAAAGATTTCGTGTATTTGTAAAATTAACATATATGCGTCTCACTCTGTAAGAAAAGATATCATGTCAAGTAGTACCTAATAGTTAACAACAAAGGAAAGTCTAACTGATCACCATGTTAAGGTACACGAAGTTGGCAAAAGGTTTTCTTTAACATAAAAATACAAGCGAAAAGGTTTTGACAAGAAATCATGTGCGGACTAAACGAATACATATGGTGACAAAATGAAAATACAATTCACACCATAATCGTGTAAAAAGTTAGCATATGTCAGATATATGTGTCTAAGTTAAAAATATACTCACTAGGTGCGCAAACGTCATTACAGTTGACAAAACCTTCCGTGCATGTACAGGCATGTCCAATACAATCGGCGTTACAATCTAGACAAGCACCCTTATTTGTGCAGTTTTCACCAAGGTCAACACCTTTAAACGGTGAAACAAAATAATTAATAAACATGATTTAGCTGATACATAAAGTAGCCTTAAGGCATATATTGTTCATTCGACATACTGCACTGATTGTGTAAATGTAATTTGATATCACCACTGAAGTTAAACAGACACATTTACTATAGAAGAAGTGCCCATTTTCGACAGTGAAACTTGAGTTAATGGAAATTCTATGTACAACAAATACGTTTTTATAGCAGCCAGGTTAGAATTTTACAGTCACTAATTAATATTTGCTGTCCATGATATAATATTTACTCTCTATAATCATGAATTCTACATTTAACAATATCAAAGAGGTATGCTTACACTTACCTGGCGTACAGTTGCCATTTAAGAGATAAAATGTAGGGGCGCATTCACATGTGCTAGAATTTGAAAAACAGCAGGCGTTCACATCATAACAGACATCAAACTTGGTACAGTTTTGTCCGTTTTGGATTTCTATAGTGAATAAAAAGGAATGACATTTATCATCGGGGGTTTACTTCACAATATTCAGTTGATCCAGTTAGTTACACATGCATGTAGTGTGCATGTTTTTTCCTACGAAGCATATACATTTTTTTGAATTTCATGGGCTTCATACTTTTGGAGGTCACACTACACCATAAATTGTCCGTATTTGTTGCTATGACAAACAACCAGTTTCAACTATCAATTGTCACATTGTCTAAGCATCATTGAAAATAGTTAAGTTTACCCTTTTAGATATACCAAAGAAAATGGAAGGGGGTCGTGAATTATGCACAACAATAATTCACCCAGCGGAAATGGTCGGTTTGGACGAACTTGGGATAGTAGGAAACTGTTTTGTTTCATTCTCTACTTTCACTGTCAAAGAAGGTCTAAATACTAAAAATGATCAAATCAATCATAACCAGTGCATCCTATACACATCATAATGTTGAATTAGAATGATAACATATTGTATAGCTTTCTTAAGAAAGTTAAGAAATTATGTGGAAATAAGACGAGTCTTACGTTCTACGCAAGTTCCATCTTCATTCAGAAAGTTTCCTTCTCCGCAGACGCATACTCCGGACTCACATACACCACTCTGAGAGCACTCGTTAGTACAATTACAAGTTTCTCCAATACATTTGGCTGATAGAAAAGAAAAGAAATATGACAAGGCTGATGTAAACATTTACCAAATTGTTTGAGTTAGACGAAAAAGATTTCGTGTATTTGTAAAATTAACATATATGCGTCTCACTCTGTAAGAAAAGATATCATGTCAAGTAGTACCTAATAGTTAACAACAAAGGAAAGTCTAACTGATCACCATGTTAAGGTACACGAAGTTGGCAAAAGGTTTTCTTTAACATAAAAATACAAGCGAAAAGGTTTTGACAAGAAATCATGTGCGGACTAAACGAATACATATGGTGACAAAATGAAAATACAATTCACACCATAATCGTGTAAAAGGTTAGCATATGTCAGATATATGTGTCTAAGTTAAAAATATACTCACTAGGTGTGCAAACGTCATTACAGTTGACAAAACCTTCCGTGCATTTACAGGCATGTCCAATACATTCGGCGTTACAATCTAGACAAGCACCCTTATTTGTGCAGTTTTCACCAAGGTCAACACCTTTAAACGGTGAAACAAAATAATTAATAAACATGATTTAGCTGATACATAAAGTAGCCTTAAGGCATATATTGTTCATTCGACATACTGCACTGATTGTGTAAATGTAATTTGATATCACCACTGAAGTTAAACAGACACATTTACGATAGAAGAAGTGCCCATTTTCGACAGTGAAACTTGAGTTAATGGAAATTCTATGTACAACAAATACGTTTTTATAGCAGCCAGGTTAGAATTTTACAGTCACTAATTAATATTTGCTGTCCATGATATAATATTTACTCTCTATAATCATAAATTCTACATTTTACAATATCAAAGAGGTATGCTTACACTTACCTGGCGTACAGTTGCCATTTAAGAGATAAAATGTAGGGGCGCATTCACATGTGCTAGAATTTGAAAAACAGCAGGCGTTCACATCATAACAGACATCAAACTTGGTACAGTTTTGTCCGTTTTGGATTTCTATAGTGAATAAAAAGGAATGACATTTATCATCGGGGGTTTACTTCACAATATTCAGTTGATCCAGTTAGTTACACATGCATGTAGTGTACATGTTTTTTCCTACGAAGCATATGCATATTTTTGAATTTCATGGGCTTCATACCTTTGGAGGTCACACTACACCATAAAATGTCCGTATTTGTTGCTATGACAAACAACCAGTTTCAACTCTCAATTATCACATTGTCTAAGCATCATTGAAAATAGTTAAGTTTACCCTTTTAGATATACCAAAGAAAATGGAAGGGGGTCGTGAATTATGCACAACAATAATTCACCCAGCGGAAATGGTCTGTTTGGACGAACTTGGGATAGTAGGAAACTGTTTTGTTTCATTCTCTACTTTCACTGTCAAAGAATGTCAAAATACTAAAAATGATCAAATCAATCTTAACCAGTGCATCCTATACACATCATAATGTTGAATTAGAATGATAACATATTGTATAGCTTTCTTAAGAAAGTTAAGAAATTATGTGGAAATAAGACGAGTCTTACGTTCTACGCAAGTTCCATCTTCATTCAGAAAGTTTCCTTCTCCGCAGACGCATACTCCGGACTCACATACACCACTCTGAGAGCACTCGTTAGTACAATTACAAGATTCTCCAATACATTTGGCTGATAGAAAAGAAAAGAAATATGACAAGGCTGATGTAAACATTTACCAAATTGTTTGAGTTAGACGAAAAAGATTTCGTGTATTTGTAAAATTAACATATATGCGTCTCACTCTGTAAGAAAAGATATCATGTCAAGTAGTACCTAATAGTTAACAACAAAGGAAAGTCTAACTGATCACCATGTTAAGGTACACGAAGTTGGCAAAAGGTTTTCTTTAACATAAAAATACAAGCGAAAAGGTTTTGACAAGAAATCATGTGCGGACTAAACGAATACATATGGTGACAAAATGAAAATACAATTCACACCATAATCGTGTAAAAAGTTAGCATATGTCAGATATATGTGTCTAAGTTAAAAATATACTCACTAGGTGTGCAAACGTCATTACAGTTGACAAAACCTTCCGTGCATTTACAGGCATGTCCACTACAATCGGCGTTACAATCTAGACAAGCACCCTTATTTGTGCAGTTTTCACCAAGGTCAACACCTTTAAACGGTGAAACAAAATAATTAGTAAACATGATTTAGCTGATACATAAAGTAGCCTTAAGGCATATATTGTTCATTCGACATACTGCACTGATTGTGTAAATGTAATTTGATATCACCACTGAAGTTAAACAGACACATTTACTATAGAAGAAGTGCCCATTTTCGACAGTGAAACTTGAGTTAATGGAAATTCTATGTACAACAAATACGTTTTTATAGCAGCCAGGTTAGAATTTTACAGTCACTAATTAATATTTGCTGTCCATGATATAATATTTACTTTCTATAATCATAAATTCTACATTTTACAATATCAAAGAGGTATGCTTACACTTACCTGGCGTACAGTTGCCATTTAAGAGATAAAATGTAGGGGCGCATTCACATGTGCTAGAATTTGAAAAACAGCAGGCGTTCACATCATAACAGACATCAAACTTTGTACAGTTTTGTCCGTTTTGGATTTCTATAGTGAATAAAAAGGAATGACATTTATCATCGGGGGTTTACTTCACAATATTCAGTTGATCCAGTTAATTACACATGCATGAAGTGTACATGTTTTTTCCTACGAAGCATATGCATTTTTTTGAATTTCATGGGCTTCATACTTTTGGAGGTCACACTACACCATAAAATGTCCGTATTTGTTGCAATGACAAACAACCAGTTTCAACTCTCAATTGTCACATTGTCTAAGCATCATTGAAAATAGTTAAGTTTACCCTTTTAGATATACCAAAGAAAATAGAAGGGGATCGTGAATTATGCGCACCAATAATTCACAAAGCGGAAATGGTCGGTTTGGACGAACTTGGGATAGTAGGAAACTGTTTTGTTTTATTCTCTACTTTCACTGTCAAAGAAGGTCTAAATACTAAAAATGATCAAATCAATCATAACCAGTGCATCCTATACACATCATAATGTTGAATTAGAATGATAACATATTGTATAGCTTTCTTAAGAAAGTTAAGAAATTATGTGGAAATAAGACGAGTCTTACGTTCTACGCAAGTTCCATCTTCATTCAGAAAGTTTCCTTCTCCGCAGACGCATACTCCGGACTCACATACACCACTCTGAGAGCACTCGTTAGTACAATTACAAGTTTCTCCAATACATTTGGCTGATAGAAAAGAAAAGAAATATGACAAGGCTGATGTAAACATTTACCAAATTGTTTGAGTTAGACGAAAAAGATTTCGTGTATTTGTAAAATTAACATATATGCGTCTCACTTTGTAAGAAAAGATATCATGTCAAGTAGTACCTAATAGTTAACAACAAAAGAAAGTATAACTGATCACCATGTTAAGGTACACGAAGTTGGCAAAAGGTTTTCTTTAACATAAAAATACAAGCGAAAAGGTTTTGACAAGAAATCATGTGCGGACTAAACGAATACATATGGTGACAAAATGAAAATACAATTCACACCATAATCGTGTAAAAAGTTAGCATATGTCAGATATATGTGTCTAAGTTAAAAATATACTCACTAGGTGTGCAAACGTCATTACAGTTGACAAAACCTTCCGTGCATTTACAGGCATGTCCAATACAATCGGCGTTACAATCTAGACAAGCACCCTTATTTGTGCAGTTTTCACCAAGGTCAACACCTTTAAACGGTGAAACAAAATAATTAATAAACATGATTTAGCTGATACATAAAGTAGCCTTAAGGCATATATTGTTCATTCGACATACTGCACTGATTGTGTAAATGTAATTTGATATCACCACTGAAGTTAAACAGACACATTTACTATAGAAGAAGTGCCCATTTTCGACAGTGAAACTTGAGTTAATGGAAATTCTATGTACAACAAATACGTTTTTATAGCAGCCAGGTTAGAATTTTACAGTCACTAATTAATATTTGCTGTCCATGATATAATATTTACTCTCTATAATCATAAATTCTACATTTTACAATATCAAAGAGGTATGCTTACACTTACCTGGCGTACAGTTGCCATTTAAGAGATAAAATGTAGGGGCGCATTCACATGTGCTAGAATTTGAAAAACAGCAGGCGTTCACATCATAACAGACATCAAACTTGGTACAGTTTTGTCCGTTTTGGATTTCTATAGTGAATAAAAAGGAATGACATTTATCATCGGGGTTTACTTCACAATATTCAGTTGATCCAGTTAGTTACACATGCATGTAGTGTACATGTTTTTTCCTACGAAGCATATGCATTTTTTTGAATTTCATGGGCTTCATACTTTTGGAGGTCACACTACACCATAATTTGTCCGTATTTTTTGCTATGACAAACAACCAGTTTCAACTCTCAATTGTCACATTGTCTAAGCATAAATGATATAAAGCACCTATATAATTGAAAATAGTTAAGTTTACCCTTTTAAATATACCAAAGAAAATGGAAGGGGGTCGTGAATTATGCACAACAATAATTCACCCAGCGGAAATGGTCGGTTTGGACGAACTTGGGATAGTAGGAAACTGTTTTGTTTCATTCTCTACTTTCACTGTCAAAGAAGGTCTAAATACTAAAAATGATCAAATCAATCATAACCAGTGCATCCTATACACATCATAATGTTGAATTAGAATGATAACATATTGTATAGCTTTCTTAAGAAAGTTAAGAAATTATGTGGAAATAAGACGAGTCTTACGTTCTACGCAAGTTCCATCTTCATTCAGAAAGTTTCCTTCTCCGCAGACGCATACTCCGGACTCACATACACCACTCTGAGAGCACTCGTTAGTACAATTACAAGTTTCTCCAATACATTTGGCTGATAGAAAAGAAAAGAAATATGACAAGGCTGATGTAAACATTTACCAAATTGTTTGAGTTAGACGAAAAAGATTTCGTGTATTTGTAAAATTAACATATATGCGTCTCACTCTGTAAGAAAAGATATCATGTCAAGTAGTACCTAATAGTTAACAACAAAGGAAAGTCTAACTGATCACCATGTTAAGGTACACGAAGTTGGCAAAAGGTTTTCTTTAACATAAAAATACAAGCGAAAAGGTTTTGACAAGAAATCATGTGCGGACTAAACGAATACATATGGTGACAAAATGAAAATACAATTCACACCATAATCGTGTAAAAAGTTAGCATATGTGTCTAAGTTAAGAATATACTCACTAGGTGTGCAAACGTCATTACAGTTGACAAAACCTTCCGTGCATTTACAGGCATGTCCAATACAATCGGCGTTACAATCTAGACAAGCACCCTTATTTGTGCAGTTTTCACCAAGGTCAACACCTTTAAACGGTGAAACAAAATAATTAATAAACATGATTTAGCTGATACATAAAGTAGCCTTAAGGCATATATTGTTCATTCGACATACTGCACTGATTGTGTAAATGTAATTTGATATCACCACTGAAGTTAAACAGACACATTTACTATAGAAGAAGTGCCCATTTTCGACAGTGAAACTTGAGTTAATGGAAATTCTATGTACAACAAATACGTTTTTATAGCAGCCAGGTTAGAATTTTACAGTCACTAATTAATATTTGCTGTTCATGATATAATATTTACTCTCTATAATCATAAATTCTACATTTTACAATATCAAAGAGGTATGCTTACACTTACCTGGCGTACAGTTGCCATTTAAGAGATAAAATGTAGGGGCGCATTCACATATGCTAGAATTTGAAAAACAGCAGGCGTTCACATCATAACAGACATCAAACTTGGTACAGTTTTGTCCGTTTTGGATTTCTATAGTGAATAAAAAGGAATGACATTTATCATCAGGGGTTTACTTCACAATATTCAGTTGATCCAGTTAGTTACAAATGCATGTAGTGTACATGTTTTTTCCTATGAAGCATATGCATTTTTTTGAATTTCATGGGCTTCATACTTTTGGAGGTCACACTACACCATAAAATGTCCGTATTTGTTGCTATGACAAACAACCAGTTTCAACTCTCAATTGTCACATTGTCTAAGCATCATTGAAAATAGTTAAGTTTACCCTTTTAGATATACCAAAGAAAATAGAAGGGGATCGTGAATTATGCACAACAATAATTCACAAAGCGGAAATGGTCGGTTTGGACGAACTTGGGATAGTAGGAAACTGTTTTGTTTTATTCTCTACTTTCACTGTCAAAGAAGGTCTAAATACTAAAAATGATCAAATCAATCATAACCAGTGCATCCTATACACATCATAATGTTGAATTAGAATGATAACATATTGTATAGCTTTCTTAAGAAAGTTAAGAAATTATGTGGAAATAAGACGAGTCTTACGTTCTACGCAAGTTCCATCTTCATTCAGAAAGTTTCCTTCTCCGCAGACGCATACTCCGGACTCACATACACCACTCTGAGAGCACTCGTTAGTACAATTACAAGTTTCTCCAATACATTTGGCTGATAGAAAAGAAAAGAAATATGACAAGGCTGATGTAAACATTTACCAAATTGTTTGAGTTAGACGAAAAAGATTTCGTGTATTTGTAAAATTAACATATATGCGTCTCACTCTGTAAGAAAAGATATCATGTCAAGTAGTACCTAATAGTTAACAACAAAGGAAAGTCTAACTGATCACCATGTTAAGGTACACGAAGTTGGCAAAAGGTTTTCTTTAACATAAAAATACAAGCGAAAAGGTTTTGACAAGAAATCATGTGCGGACTAAACGAATACATATGGTGACAAAATGAAAATACAATTCACACCATAATCGTGTAAAAAGTTAGCATATGTCAGATATATGTGTCTAAGTTAAAAATATACTCACTAGGTGTGCAAACGTCATTACAGTTGACAAAACCTTCCGTGCATTTACAGGCATGTCCAATACAATCGGCGTTACAATCTAGACAAGCACCCTTATTTGTGCAGTTTTCACCAAGGTCAACACCTTTAAACGGTGAAACAAAATAATTAATAAACATGATTTAGCTGATACATAAAGTAGCCTTAAGGCATATATTGTTCATTCGACATACTGCACTGATTGTGTAAATGTAATTTGATATCACCACTGAAGTTAAACAGACACATTTACTATAGAAGAAGTGCCCATTTTCGACAGTGAAACTTGAGTTAATGGAAATGCTATGTACAACAAATACGTTTTTATAGCAGCCAGGTTAGAATTTTACAGTCACTAATTAATATTTGCTGTCCATGATATAATATTTACTCTCTATAATCATAAATTCTACATTTTACAATATCAAAGAGGTATGCTTACACTTACCTGGCGTACAGTTGCCATTTAAGAGATAAAATGTAGGGGCGCATTCACATGTGCTAGAATTTGAAAAACAGCAGGCGTTCACATCATAACAGACATCAAACTTGGTACAGTTTTGTCCGTTTTGGATTTCTATAGTGAATAAAAAGGAATGACATTTATCATCGGGGGTTTACTTCACAATATTCAGTTGATCCAGTTAGTTACACATGCATGTAGTGTACATGTTTTTTCCTACGAAGCATATGCATTTTTTTGAATTTCATGGGCTTCATACTTTTGGAGGTCACACTACACCATAAATTGTCCGTATTTGTTGCTATGACAAACAACCAGTTTCAACTATCAATTGTCACATTGTCTAAGCATCATTGAAAATAGTTAAGTTTACCCTTTTAGATATACCAAAGAAAATGGAAGGGGGTCGTGAATTATGCACAACAATAATTCACCCAGCGGAAATGGTCGGTTTGGACGAACTTGGCATAGTAGGAAACTGTTTTGTTTCATTCTCTACTTTCACTGTCAAAGAAGGTCTAAATACTAAAAATGATCAAATCAATCATAACCAGTGCATCCTATACACATCATAATGTTGAATTAGAATGATAACATATTGTATAGCTTTCTTAAGAAAGTTAAGAAATTATGTGGAAATAAGACGAGTCTTACGTTCTACGCAAGTTCCATCTTCATTCAGAAAGTTTCCTTCTCCGCAGACGCATACTCCGGACTCACATACACCACTCTGAGAGCACTCGTTAGTACAATTACAAGTTTCTCCAATACATTTGGCTGATAGAAAAGAAAAGAAATATGACAAGGCTGATGTAAACATTTACCAAATTGTTTGAGTTAGACGAAAAAGATTTCGTGTATTTGTAAAATTAACATATATGCGTCTCACTCTGTAAGAAAAGATATCATGTCAAGTAGTACCTAATAGTTAACAACAAAGGAAAGTCTAACTGATCACCATGTTAAGGTACACGAAGTTGGCAAAAGGTTTTCTTTAACATGAAAATACAAGCGAAAGGGTTTTGACAAGAAATCATGTGCGGACTAAACGAATACATATGGTGACAAAATGAAAATACAATTCACACCATAATCGTGTAAAAAGTTAGCATATGTCAGATATATATGTCTAAGTTAAAAAAATACTCACTAGGTGTGCAAACGTCATTACAGTTGACAAAACCTTCCGTGCATTTACAGGCATGTCCAATACAATCGGCGTTACAATCTAGACAAGCACCCTTATTTGTGCAGTTTTCACCAAGGTCAACACCTTTAAACGGTGAAACAAAATAATTAATAAACATGATTTAGCTGATACATAAAGTAGCCTTAAGGCATATATTGTTCATTCGACATACTGCACTGATTGTGTAAATGTAATTTGATATCACCACTGAAGTTAAACAGACACATTTACTATAGAAGAAGTGCCCATTTTCGACAGTGAAACTTGAGTTAATGGAAATTCTATGTACAACAAATACGTTTTTATAGCAGCCAGGTTAGAATTTTACAGTCACTAATTAATATTTGCTGTCCATGATATAATATTTACTCTCTATAATCATAAATTCTACATTTTACAATATCAAAGAGGTATGCTTACACTTACCTGGCGTACAGTTGCCATTTAAGAGATAAAATGTAGGGGCGCATTCACATGTGCTAGAATTTGAAAAACAGCAGGCGTTCACATCATAACAGACATCAAACTTGGTACAGTTTTGTCCGTTTTGGATTTCTATAGTGAATAAAAAGGAATGACATTTATCATCGGGGGTTTACTTCACAATATTCAGTTGATCCAGTTAGTTACACATGCATGTAGTGTACATGTTTTTTCCTATGAAGCATATGCATTTTTTTGAATTTCATGGGCTTCATACTTTTGGAGGTCACACTACACCATAAAATGTCCGTATTTGTTGCTATGACAAACAACCAGTTTCAACTCTCAATTGTCACATTGTCTAAGCATAAATGATATAAAGCACCTATATCATTGAAAATAGTTAAGTTTACCCTTTTAAATATACCAAAGAAAATGGAAGGGGGTCGTGAATTATGCACAACAATAATTCACCCAGCTGAAATGGTCGGTTTGGACGAACTTGGGATAGTAGGAAACTGTTTTGTTTCATTCTCTACTTTCACTGTCAAAGAAGGTCTAAATACTAAAAATGATCAAATCAATCATAACCAGTGCATCCTATACACATCATAATGTTGAATTAGAATGATAACATATTGTATAGCTTTCTTAAGAAAGTTAAGAAATTATGTGGAAATAAGACGAGTCTTACGTTCTACGCAAGTTCCATCTTCATTCAGAAAGTTTCCTTCTCCGCAGACGCATACTCCGGACTCACATACACCACTCTGAGAGCACTCGTTAGTACAATTACAAGTTTCTCCAATACATTTGGCTGATAGAAAAGAAAAGAAATATGACAAGGCTGATGTAAACATTTACCAAATTGTTTGAGTTAGACGAAAAAGATTTCGTGTATTTGTAAAATTAACATATATGCGTCTCACTCTGTAAGAAAAGATATCATGTCAAGTAGTACCTAATAGTTAACAACAAAGGAAAGTCTAACTGATCACCATGTTAAGGTACACGAAGTTGGCAAAAGGTTTTCTTTAACATAAAAATAAAAGCGAAAAGGTTTTGACAAGAAATCATGTGCGGACTAAACGAATACATATGGTGACAAAATGAAAATACAATTCACACCATAATCGTGTAAAAAGTTAGCATATGTCAGATATATGTGTCTAAGTTAAAAATATACTCACTAGGTGTGCAAACGTCATTACAGTTGACAAAACCTTCCGTGCATTTACAGGCATGTCCAATACAATCGGCGTTACAATCTAGACAAGCACCCTTATTTGTGCAGTTTTCACCAAGGTCAACACCTTAAACGGTGAAACAAAATAATTAATAAACATGATTTAGCTGATACATAAAGTAGCCTTAAGGCATATATTGTTCATTCGACATACTGCACTGATTGTGTAAATGTAATTTGATATCACCACTGAAGTTAAACAGACACATTTACTATAGAAGAAGTGCCCATTTTCGACAGTGAAACTTGAGTTAATGGAAATTCTATGTACAACAAATACGTTTTTATAGCAGCCAGGTTAGAATTTTACAGTCACTAATTAATATTTGCTGTCCATGATATAATATTTACTCTCTATAATCATAAATTCTACATTTTACAATATCAAAGAGGTATGCTTACACTTACCTGGCGTACAGTTGCCATTTAAGAGATAAAATGTAGGGGCGCATTCACATGTGCTAGAATTTGAAAAACAGCAGGCGTTCACATCATAACAGACATCAAACTTGGTACAGTTTTGTCCGTTTTGGATTTCTATAGTGAATAAAAAGGAATGACATTTATCATCGGGGGTTTACTTCACAATATTCAGTTGATCCAGTTAGTTACACATGCATGTAGTGTACATGTTTTTTCCTACGAAGCATATGCATTTTTTTGAATTTCATGGGCTTCATACTTTTGGAGGTCACACTACACCATAAATTGTCCGTATTTTTTGCTATGACAAACAACCAGTTTCAACTCTCAATTGTCACATTGTCTAAGCATAAATGATATAAAGCACCTATATAATTGAAAATAGTTAAGTTTACCCTTTTAAATATACCAAAGAAAATGGAAGGGGGTCATGAATTATGCACAACAATAATTCACCCAGCGGAAATGGTCGGTTTGGACGAACTTGGGATAGTAGGAAACTGTTTTGTTTCATTCTCTACTTTCACTGTCAAAGAAGGTCTAAATACTAAAAATGATCAAATCAATCATAACCAGTGCGTCCTATACACATCATAATGTTGAATTAGAATGATAACATATTGTATAGCTTTCTTAAGAAAGTTAAGAAATTATGTGGAAATAAGACGAGTCTTACGTTCTACGCAAGTTCCATCTTCATTCAGAAAGTTTCCTTCTCCGCAGACGCATACTCCGGACTCACATACACCACTCTGAGAGCACTCGTTAGTACAATTACAAGTTTCTCCAATACATTTGGCTGATAGAAAAGAAAAGAAATATGACAAGGCTGATGTAAACATTTACCAAATTGTTTGAGTTAGACGAAAAAGATTTCGTGTATTTGTAAAATTAACATATATGCGTCTCACTCTGTAAGAAAAGATATCATGTCAAGTAGTACCTAATAGTTAACAACAAAGGAAAGTCTAACTGATCACCATGTTAAGGTACACGAAGTTGGCAAAAGGTTTTCTTTAACATAAAAATACAAGCGAAAAGGTTTTGACAAGAAATCATGTGCGGACTAAACGAATACATATGGTGACAAAATGAAAATACAATTCACACCATAATCGTGTAAAAAGTTAGCATATGTCAGATATATGTGTCTAAGTTAAAAATATACTCACTAGGTGTGCAAACGTCATTACAGTTGACAAAACCTTCCGTGCATTTACAGGCATGTCCAATACAATCGGCGTTACAATCTAGACAAGCACCCTTATTTGTGCAGTTTTCACCGAGGTCAACACCTTTAAACGGTGAAACAAAATAATTAATAAACATGATTTAGCTGATACATAAAGTAGCCTTAAGGCATATATTGTTCATTCGACATACTGCACTGATTGTGTAAATGTAATTTGATATCACCACTGAAGTTAAACAGACACATTTACTATAGAAGAAGTGCCCATTTTCGACAGTGAAACTTGAGTTAATGGAAATTCTATGTACAACAAATACGTTTTTATAGCAGCCAGGTTAGAATTTTACAGTCACTAATTAATATTTGCTGTCCATGATATAATATTTACTCTCTATAATCATAAATTCTACATTTTACAATATCAAAGAGGTATGCTTACACTTACCTGGCGTACAGTTGCCATTTAAGAGATAAAATGTAGGGGCGCATTCACATGTGCTAGAATTTGAAAAACAGCAGGCGTTCACATCATAACAGACATCAAACTTGGTACAGTTTTGTCCGTTTTGGATTTCTATAGTGAATAAAAAGGAATGACATTTATCATCGGGGGTTTACTTCACAATATTCAGTTGATCCAATTAGTTACACATGCATGTAGTGTGCATGTTTTTTCCTACGAAGCATATGCATTTTTTTGAATTTCATGGGCTTCATACTTTTGGAGGTCACACTACACCATAAATTGTCCGTATTTGTTGCTATGACAAACAACCAGTTTCAACTATCAATTGTCACATTGTCTAAGCATCATTGAAAATAGTTAAGTTTACCCTTTTAGATATACCAAAGAAAATGGAAGGGGGTCGTGAATTATGCACAACAATAATTCACCCAGCGGAAATGGTCGGTTTGGACGAACTTGGCATAGTAGGAAACTGTTTTGTTTCATTCTCTACTTTCACTGTCAAAGAAGGTCTAAATACTAAAAATGATCAAATCAATCATAACCAGTGCATCCTATACACATCATAATGTTGAATTAGAATGATAACATATTGTATAGCTTTCTTAAGAAAGTTAAGAAATTATGTGGAAATAAGACGAGTCTTACGTTCTACGCAAGTTCCATCTTCATTCAGAAAGTTTCCTTCTCCGCAGACGCATACTCCGGACTCACATACACCACTCTGAGAGCACTCGTTAGTACAATTACAAGTTTCTCCAATACATTTGGCTGATAGAAAAGAAAAGAAATATGACAAGGCTGATGTAAACATTTACCAAATTGTTTGAGTTAGACGAAAAAGATTTCGTGTATTTGTAAAATTAACATATATGCGTCTCACTCTGTAAGAAAAGATATCATGTCAAGTAGTACCTAATAGTTAACAACAAAGGAAAGTCTAACTGATCACCATGTTAAGGTACACGAAGTTGGCAAAAGGTTTTCTTTAACATAAAAATACAAGCGAAAAGGTTTTGACAAGAAATCATGTGCGGACTAAACGAATACATATGGTGACAAAATGAAAATACAATTCACACCATAATCGTGTAAAAAGTTAAAATATGTCAGATATATGTGTCTAAGTTAAAAATATACTCACTAGGTGTGCAAACGTCATTACAGTTGACAAAACCTTCCGTGCATTTACAGGCATGTCCAATACAATCGGCGTTACAATCTAGACAAGCACCCTTATTTGTGCAGTTTTCACCAAGGTCAACACCTTTAAACGGTGAAACAAAATAATTAATAAACATGATTTAGCTGATACATAAAGTAGCCTTAAGGCATATATTGTTCATTCGACATACTGCACTGATTGTGTAAATGTAATTTGATATCACCACTGAAGTTAAACAGACACATTTACTATAGAAGAAGTGCCCATTTTCGACAGTGAAACTTGAGTTAATGGAAATTCTATGTACAACAAATACGTTTTTATAGCAGCCAGGTTAGAATTTTACAGTCACTAATTAATATTTGCTGTCCATGATATAATATTTACTCTCTATAATCATAAATTCTACATTTTACAATATCAAAGAGGTATGCTTACACTTACCTGGCGTACAGTTGCCATTTAAGAGATAAAATGTAGGGGCGCATTCACATGTGCTAGAATTTGAAAAACAGCAGGCGTTCACATCATAACAGACATCAAACTTGGTACAGTTTTGTCCGTTTTGGATTTCTATAGTGAATAAAAAGGAATGACATTTATCATCGGGGGTTTACTTCACAATATTCAGTTGATCCAGTTAGTTACACATGCATGTAGTGTACATGTTTTTTCCTACGAAGCATATGCATATTTTTGAATTTCATGGGCTTCATACCTTTGGAGGTCACACTACACCATAAATTGTCCGTATTTGTTGCTATGACAAACAACCAGTTTCAACTCTCAATTGTCACATTGTCTAAGCATCATTGAAAATAGTTAAGTTTACCCTTTTAGATATACCAAAGAAAATGGAAGGGGGTCGTGAATTATGCACAACAATAATTCACCCAGCGGAAATGGTCTGTTTGGACGAACTTGGGATAGTAGGAAACTGTTTTGTTTCATTCTCTACTTTCACTGTCAAAGAATGTCTAAATACTTAAAATGATCAAATCAATCTTAACCGGTGCATCCTATACACATCATAATGTTGAATTAGAATGATAACATATTGTATAGCTTTCTTAAGAAAGTTAAGAAATGATGTGGAAATAAGACGAGTCTTACGTTCTACGCAAGTTCCATCTTCATTCAGAAAGTTTCCTTCTCCGCAGACGCATACTCCGGACTCACATACACCACTCTGAGAGCACTCGTTAGTACAATTACAAGTTTCTCCAATACATTTGGCTGATAGAAAAGAAAAGAAATATGACAAGGCTGATGTAAACATTTACCAAATTGTTTGAGTTAGACGAAAAAGATTTCGTGTATTTGTAAAATTAACATATATGCGTCTCACTCTGTAAGAAAAGATATCATGTCAAGTAGTACCTAATAGTTAACAACAAAGGAAAGTCTAACTGATCACCATGTTAAGGTACACGAAGTTGGCAAAAGGTTTTCTTTAACATAAAAATACAAGCGAAAAGGTTTTGACAAGAAATCATGTGCGGACTAAACGAATAAATATGGTGACAAAATGAAAATAAAATTCACACCATAATCGTGTAAAAAGTTAGCATATGTCAGATATATGTGTCTAAGTTAAAAATATACTCACTAGGTGTGCAAACGTCATTACAGTTGACAAAGCCTTCCGTGCATTTACAGGCATGTCCAATACAATCGGCGTTACAATCTAGACAAGCACCCTTATTTGTGCAGTTTTCACCAAGGTCAACACCTTTAAACGGTGAAACAAAATAATTAATAAACATGATTTAGCTGATACATAAAGTAGCCTTAAGGCATATATTGTTCATTCGACATACTGCACTGATTGTGTAAATGTAATTTGATATCACCACTGAAGTTAAACAGACACATTTACTATAGAAGAAGTGCCCATTTTCGACAGTGAAACTTGAGTTAATGGAAATTCTATGTACAACAAATACGTTTTTATAGCAGCCAGGTTAGAATTTTACAGTCACTAATTAATATTTGCTGTCCATGATATAATATTTACTCTCTATAATCATAAATTCTACATTTTACAATATCAAAGAGGTATGCTTACACTTACCTGGCGTACAGTTGCCATTTAAGAGATAAAATGTAGGGGCGCATTCACATGTGCTAGAATTTGAAAAACAGCAGGCGTTCACATCATAACAGACATCAAACTTGGTACAGTTTTGTCCGTTTTGGATTTCTATAGTGAATAAAAAGGAATGACATTTATCATCGGGGGTTTACTTCACAATATTCAGTTGATCCAGTTAGTTACACATGCATGTAGTGTACATGTTTTTTCCTACGAAGCATATGCATATTTTTGAATTTCATGGGCTTCATACCTTTGGAGGTCACACTACACCATAAATTGTCCGTATTTGTTGCTATGACAAACAACCAGTTTCAACTCTCAATTGTCACATTGTCTAAGCATCATTGAAAATAGTTAAGTTAACCCTTTTAGATATACCAAAGAAAATGGAAGGGGGTCGTGAATTATGCACAACAATAATTCACCCAGCGGAAATGGTCTGTTTGGACGAACTTGGGATAGTAGGAAACTGTTTTGTTTCATTCTCTACTTTCACTGTCAAAGAATGTCTAAATACTTAAAATGATCAAATCAATCTTAACCAGTGCATCCTATACACATCATAATGTTGAATTAGAATGATAACATATTGTATAGCTTTCTTAAGAAAGTTAAGAAATTATGTGGAAATAAGACGAGTCTTACGTTCTACGCAATTTCCATCTTCATTCAGAAAGTTTCCTTCTCCGCAGACGCATACTCCGGACTCACATACACCACTCTGAGAGCACTCGTTAGTACAATTACAAGTTTCTCCAATACATTTGGCTGATAGAAAAGAAAAGAAATATGACAAGGCTGATGTAAACATTTACCAAATTGTTTGAGTTAGACGAAAAAGATTTCGTGTATTTGTAAAATTAACATATATGCGTCTCACTCTGTAAGAAAAGATATCATGTCAAGTAGTACCTAATAGTTAACAACAAAGGAAAGTCTAACTGATCACCATGTTAAGGTACACGAAGTTGGCAAAAGGTTTTCTTTAACATAAAAATACAAGCGAAAAGGTTTTGACAAGAAATCATGTGCGGACTAAACGAATAAATATGGTGACAAAATGAAAATACAATTCACACCATAATCGTGTAAAAAGTTAGCATATGTCAGATATATGTGTCTAAGTTAAAAGTATACTCACTAGGTGTGCAAACGTCATTACAGTTGACAAAGCCTTCCGTGCATTTACAGGCATGTCCAATACAATCGGCGTTACAATCTAGACAAGCACCCTTATTTGTGCAGTTTTCACCAAGGTCAACACCTTTAAACGGTGAAACAAAATAATTAATAAACATGATTTAGCTGATACATAAAGTAGCCTTAAGGCATATATTGTTCATTCGACATACTGCACTGATTGTGTAAATGTAATTTGATATCACCACTGAAGTTAAACAGACACATTTACTATAGAAGAAGTGCCCATTTTCGACAGTGAAACTTGAGTTAATGGAAATTCTATGTACAACAAATACGTTTTTATAGCAGCCAGGTTAGAATTTTACAGTCACTAATTAATATTTGCTGTCCATGATATAATATTTACTCTCTATAATCATAAATTCTACATTTTACAATATCAAAGAGGTATGCTTACACTTACCTGGCGTACAGTTGCCATTTAAGAGATAAAATGTAGGGGCGCATTCACATGTGCTAGAATTTGAAAAACAGCAGGCGTTCACATCATAACAGACATCAAACTTGGTACAGTTTTGTCCGTTTTGGATTTCTATAGTGAATAAAAAGGAATGACATTTATCATCGGGGGTTTACTTCACAATATTCAGTTGATCCAGTTAGTTACACATGCATGTAGTGTACATGTTTTTTCCTACGAAGCATATGCATATTTTTGAATTTCATGGGCTTCATACCTTTGGAGGTCACACTACACCATAAATTGTCCGTATTTGTTGCTATGACAAACAACCAGTTTCAACTCTCAATTGTCACATTGTCTAAGCATAAATGATATAAAGCACCTATATCATTGAAAATAGTTAAGTTTACCCTTTTAAATATACCAAAGAAAATGGAAGGGGGTCGTGAATTATGCACAACAATAATTCACCCAGCGGAAATGGTCGGTTTGGACGAACTTGGGATAGTAGGAAACTGTTTTGTTTCATTCTCTACTTTCACTGTCAAAGAAGGTCTAAATACTAAAAATGATCAAATCAATCATAACCAGTGCATCCTATACACATCATAATGTTGAATTAGAATGATAACATGTTGTATAGCTTTCTTAAGAAAGTTAAGAAATGATGTGGAAATAAGACGAGTCTTACGTTCTACGCAAGTTCCATCTTCATTCAGAAAGTTTCCTTCTCCGCAGATGCATACTCCGGACTCACATACACCACTCTGAGAGCACTCGTTAGTACAATTACAAGATTCTCCAATACATTTGGCTGATAGAAAAGAAAAGAAATATGACAAGGCTGATGTAAACATTTACCAAATTGTTTGAGTTAGACGAAAAAGATTTCGTGTATTTGTAAAATTAACATATATGCGTCTCACTCTGTAAGAAAAGATATCATGTCAAGTAGTACCTAATAGTTAACAACAAAGGAAAGTCTAACTGATCACCATGTTAAGGTACACGAAGTTGGCAAAAGGTTTTCTTTAACATAAAAATACAAGCGAAAAGGTTTTGACAAGAAATCATGTGAGGGCTAAACGAATACATATGGTGACAAAATGACAATACAATTCACACCATAATCGTGTAAAAAGTTAGCATATGTCAGATATATGTGTCTAAGTTAAAAATATACTCACTAGGTGTGCAAACGTCATTACAGTTGACAAAACCTTCCGTGCATTTACAGGCATGTCCAATACAATCGGCGTTACAATCTAGACAAGCACCCTTATTTGTGCAGTTTTCACCAAGGTCAACACCTTTAAACGGTGAAACAAAATAATTAATAAACATGATTTAGCTGATACATAAAGTAGCCTTAAAGCATATATTGTTCATTCGACATACTGCACTGATTGTGTAAATGTAATTTGATATCACCACTGAAGTTAAACAGACACATTTACTATAGAAGAAGTGCCCATTTTCGACAGTGAAACTTGAGTTAATGGAAATTCTATGTACAACAAATACGTTTTTATAGCAGCCAGGTTAGAATTTTACAGTCACTAATTAATATTTGCTGTCCATGATATAATATTTACTCTCTATAATCATAAATTCTACATTTTACAATATCAAAGAGGTATGCTTACACTTACCTGGCGTACAGTTGCCATTTAAGAGATAAAATGTAGGGGCGCATTCACATGTGCTAGAATTTGAAAAACAGCAGGCGTTCACATCATAACAGACATCAAACTTGGTACAGTTTTGTCCGTTTTGGATTTCTATAGTGAATAAAAAGGAATGACATTTATCATCGGGGGTTTACTTCACAATATTCAGTTGATCCAGTTAGTTACACATGCATGTAGTGTACATGTTTTTTCCTACGAAGCATATGCATTTTTTTGAATTTCATGGGCTTCATACTTTTGGAGGTCACACTACACCATAAAATGTCCGTATTTGTTGCTATGACAAACAACCAGTTTCAACTCTCAATTGTCACATTGTCTAAGCATCATTGAAAATAGTTAAGTTTACCCTTTTAGATATACCAAAGAAAATAGAAGGGGATCGTGAATTATGCACAACAATAATTCACAAAGCGGAAATGGTCGGTTTGGACGAACTTGGGATAGTAGGAAACTGTTTTGTTTTATTCTCTACTTTCACTGTCAAAGAAGGTATAAATACTAAAAATGATCAAATCAATCATAACCAGTGCATCCTATACACATCATAATGTTGAATTAGAATGATAACATATTGTATAGCTTTCTTAAGAAAGTTAAGAAATTATGTGGAAATAAGACGAGTCTTACGTTCTACGCAAGTTCCATCTTCATTCAGAAAGTTTCCTTCTCCGCAGACGCATACTCCGGACTCACATACACCACTCTGAGAGCACTCGTTAGTACAATTACAAGTTTCTCCAATACATTTGGCTGATAGAAAAGAAAAGAAATATGACAAGGCTGATGTAAACATTTACCAAATTGTTTGAGTTAGACGAAAAAGATTTCGTGTATTTGTAAAATTAACATATATGCGTCTCACTCTGTAAGAAAAGATATCATGTCAAGTAGTACCTAATAGTTAACAACAAAGGAAAGTCTAACTGATCACCATGTTAAGGTACACGAAGTTGGCAAAAGGTTTTCTTTAACATAAAAATACAAGCGAAAGGGTTTTGACAAGAAATCATGTAAGGGCTAAACGAATACATATGGTGACAAAATGAAAATACAATTCACACCATAATCGTGTAAAAAGTTAGCATATGTCAGATATATGTGTCTAAGTTAAAAATATACTCACTAGGTGTGCAAACGTCATTACAGTTGACAAAACCTTCCGTGCATTTACAGGCATGTCCAATACAATCGGCGTTATAATCTAGACAAGCACCCTTATTTGTGCAGTTTTCACCAAGGTCAACACCTTTAAACGGTGAAACAAAATAATTAATAAACATGATTTAGCTGATACATAAAGTAGCCTTAAGGCATATATTGTTCATTCGACATACTGCACTGATTGTCTAAATGTAATTTGATATCACCACTGAAGTTAAACAGACACATTTACTATAGAAGAAGTGCCCATTTTCGACAGTGAAACTTGAGTTAATGGAAATTCTATGTACAACAAATACGTTTTTATAGCAGCCAGGTTAGAATTTTACAGTCACTAATTAATATTTGCTGTCCATGATATAATATTTACTCTCTATAATCATAAATTCTACATTTTACAATATCAAAGAGGTATGCTTACACTTACCTGGCGTACAGTTGCCATTTAAGAGATAAAATGTAGGGGCGCATTCACATGTGCTAGAATTTGAAAAACAGCAGGCGTTCACATCATAACAGACATCAAACTTGGTACAGTTTTGTCCGTTTTGGATTTCTATAGTGAATAAAAAGGAATGACATTTATCATCGGGGGTTTACTTCTCAATATTCAGTTGATCCAGTTAGTTACACATGCATGTAGTGTACATGTTTTTTCCTACGAAGCATATGCATTTTTTTGAATTTCATGGGCTTCATACTTTTGGAGGTCACACTACACCATAAAATGTCCGTATTTGTTGCTATGACAAACAACCAGTTTCAACTCTCAATTGTCACATTGTCTAAGCATCATTGAAAATAGTTAAGTTTACCCTTTTAGATATACCAAAGAAAATAGAAGGGGATCGTGAATTATGCACAACAATAATTCACAAAGCGGAAATGGTCGGTTTGGACGAACTTGGGATAGTAGGAAACTGTTTTGTTTTATTCTCTACTTTCACTGTCAAAGAAGGTCTAAATACTAAAAATGATCAAATCAATCATAACCAGTGCATCCTATACACATCATAATGTTGAATTAGAATGATAACATATTGTATAGCTTTCTTAAGAAAGTTAAGAAATTATGTGGAAATAAGACGAGTCTTACGTTCTACGCAAGTTCCATCTTCATTCAGAAAGTTTCCTTCTCCGCAGACGCATACTCCGGACTCACATACACCACTCTGAGAGCACTCGTTAGTACAATTACAAGTTTCTCCAATACATTTGGCTGATAGAAAAGAAAAGAAATATGACAAGGCTGATGTAAACATTTACCAAATTGTTTGAGTTAGACGAAAAAGATTTCGTGTATTTGTAAAATTAACATATATGCGTCTCACTCTGTAAGAAAAGATATCATGTCAAGTAGTACCTAATAGTTAACAACAAAGGAAAGTCTAACTGATCACCATGTTAAGGTACACGAAGTTGGCAAAAGGTTTTCTTTAACATAAAAATACAAGCGAAAAGGTTTTGACAAGAAATCATGTGCGGACTAAACGAATACATATGGTGACAAAATGAAAATACAATTCACACCATAATCGTGTAAAAAGTTAGCATATGTCAGATATATGTGTCTAAGTTAAAAATATACTCACTAGGTGTGCAAACGTCATTACAGTTGACAAAACCTTCCGTGCATTTACAGGCATGTCCAATACAATCGGCGTTACAATCTAGACAAGCACCCTTATTTGTGCAGTTTTCACCGAGGTCAACACCTTTAAACGGTGAAACAAAATAATTAATAAACATGATTTAGCTGATACATAAAGTAGCCTTAAGGCATATATTGTTCATTCGACATACTGCACTGATTGTGTAAATGTAATTTGATATCACCACTGAAGTTAAACAGACACATTTACTATAGAAGAAGTGCCCATTTTCGACAGTGAAACTTGAGTTAATGGAAATGCTATGTACAACAAATACGTTTTTATAGCAGCCAGGTTAGAATTTTACAGTCACTAATTAATATTTGCTGTCCATGATATAATATTTACTCTCTATAATCATAAATTCTACATTTTACAATATCAAAGAGGTATGCTTACACTTACCTGGCGTACAGTTGCCATTTAAGAGATAAAATGTAGGGGCGCATTCACATGTGCTAGAATTTGAAAAACAGCAGGCGTTCACATCATAACAGACATCAAACTTGGTACAGTTTTGTCCGTTTTGGATTTCTATAGTGAATAAAAAGGAATGACATTTATCATCGGGGGTTTACTTCACAATATTCAGTTGATCCAGTTAGTTACACATGCATGTAGTGTACATGTTTTTTCCTACGAAGCATATGCATTTTTTTGAATTTCATGGGCTTCATACTTTTGGAGGTCACACTACACCATAAATTGTCCGTATTTGTTGCTATGACAAACAACCAGTTTCAACTATCAATTGTCACATTGTCTAAGCATCATTGAAAATAGTTAAGTTTACCCTTTTAGATATACCAAAGAAAATGGAAGGGGATCGTGAATTATGCACAACAATAATTCACCCAGCGGAAATGGTCGGTTTGGACGAACTTGGCATAGTAGGAAACTGTTTTGTTTTATTCTCTACTTTCACTGTCAAAGAAGGTCTAAATACTAAAAATGATCAAATCAATCATAACCAGTGCATCCTATACACATCATAATGTTGAATTAGAATGATAACATATTGTATAGCTTTCTTAAGAAAGTTAAGAAATTATGTGGAAATAAGACGAGTCTTACGTTCTACGCAAGTTCCATCTTCATTCAGAAAGTTTCCTTCTCCGCAGACGCATACTCCGGACTCACATACACCACTCTGAGAGCACTCGTTAGTACAATTACAAGTTTCTCCAATACATTTGGCTGATAGAAAAGAAAAGAAATATGACAAGGCTGATGTAAACATTTACCAAATTGTTTGAGTTAGACGAAAAAGATTTCGTGTATTTGTAAAATTAACATATATGCGTCTCACTCTGTAAGAAAAGATATCATGTCAAGTAGTACCTAATAGTTAACAACAAAGGAAAGTCTAACTGATCACCATGTTAAGGTACACGAAGTTGGCAAAAGGTTTTCTTTAACATAAAAATACAAGCGAAAGGGTTTTGACAAGAAATCATGTGCGGACTAAACGAATACATATGGTGACAAAATGAAAATACAATTCACACCATAATCGTGTAAAAAGTTAGCATATGTCAGATATATATGTCTAAGTTAAAAATATACTCACTAGGTGTGCAAACGTCATTACAGTTGACAAAACCTTCCGTGCATTTACAGGCATGTCCAATACAATCGGCGTTACAATCTAGACAAGCACCCTTATTTGTGCAGTTTTCACCAAGGTCAACACCTTTAAACGGTGAAACAAAATAATTAATAAACATGATTTAGCTGATACATAAAGTAGCCTTAAGGCATATATTGTTCATTCGACATACTGCACTGATTGTGTAAATGTAATTTGATATCACCACTGAAGTTAAACAGACACATTTACTATAGAAGAAGTGCCCATTTTCGACAGTGAAACTTGAGTTAATGGAAATTCTATGTACAACAAATACGTTTTTATAGCAGCCAGGTTAGAATTTTACAGTCACTAATTAATATTTGCTGTCCATGATATAATATTTACTCTCTATAATCATAAATTCTACATTTTACAATATCAAAGAGGTATGCTTACACTTACCTGGCGTACAGTTGCCATTTAAGAGATAAAATGTAGGGGCGCATTCACATGTGCTAGAATTTGAAAAACAGCAGGCGTTCACATCATAACAGACATCAAACTTGGTACAGTTTTGTCCGTTTTGGATTTCTATAGTGAATAAAAAGGAATGACATTTATCATCAGGGGTTTACTTCACAATATTCAGTTGATCCAGTTAGTTACACATGCATGTAGTGTACATGTTTTTTCCTATGAAGCATATGCATTTTTTTGAATTTCATGGGCTTCATACTTTTGGAGGTCACACTACACCATAAAATGTCCGTATTTGTTGCTATGACAAACAACCAGTTTCAACTCTCAATTGTCACATTGTCTAAGCATAAATGATATAAAGCACCTATATCATTGAAAATAGTTAAGTTTACCCTTTTAAATATACCAAAGAAAATGGAAGGGGGTCGTGAATTATGCACAACAATAATTCACCCAGCTGAAATGGTCGGTTTGGACGAACTTGGGATAGTAGGAAACTGTTTTGTTTCATTCTCTACTTTCACTGTCAAAGAAGGTCTAAATACTAAAAATGATCAAATCAATCATAACCAGTGCATCCTATACACATCATAATGTTGAATTAGAATGATAACATATTGTATAGCTTTCTTAAGAAAGTTAAGAAATTATGTGGAAATAAGACGAGTCTTACGTTCTACGCAAGTTCCATCTTCATTCAGAAAGTTTCCTTCTCCGCAGACGCATACTCCGGACTCACATACACCACTCTGAGAGCACTCGTTAGTACAATTACAAGTTTCTCCAATACATTTGGCTGATAGAAAAGAAAAGAAATATGACAAGGCTGATGTAAACATTTACCAAATTGTTTGAGTTAGACGAAAAAGATTTCGTGTATTTGTAAAATTAACATATATGCGTCTCACTCTGTAAGAAAAGATATCATGTCAAGTAGTACCTAATAGTTAACAACAAAGGAAAGTCTAACTGATCACCATGTTAAGGTACACGAAGTTGGCAAAAGGTTTTCTTTAACATAAAAATACAAGCGAAAAGGTTTTGACAAGAAATCATGTGCGGACTAAACGAATACATATGGTGACAAAATGAAAATACAATTCACACCATAATCGTGTAAAAAGTTAGCATATGTCAGATATATGTGTCTAAGTTAAAAATATACTCACTAGGTGTGCAAACCTCATTACAGTTGACAAAACCTTCCGTGCATTTACAGGCATGTCCAATACAATCGGCGTTACAATCTAGACAAGCACCCTTATTTGTGCAGTTTTCACCAAGGTCAACACCTTAAACGGTGAAACAAAATAATTAATAAACATGATTTAGCTGATACATAAAGTAGCCTTAAGGCATATATTGTTCATTCGACATACTGCACTGATTGTGTAAATGTAATTTGATATCACCACTGAAGTTAAACAGACACATTTACTATAGAAGAAGTGCCCATTTTCGACAGTGAAACTTGAGTTAATGGAAATTCTATGTACAACAAATACGTTTTTATAGCAGCCAGGTTAGAATTTTACAGTCACTAATTAATATTTGCTGTCCATGATATAATATTTACTCTCTATAATCATAAATTCTACATTTTACAATATCAAAGAGGTATGCTTACACTTACCTGGCGTACAGTTGCCATTTAAGAGATAAAATGTAGGGGCGCATTCACATGTGCTAGAATTTGAAAAACAGCAGGCGTTCACATCATAACAGACATCAAACTTGGTACAGTTTTGTCCGTTTTGGATTTCTATAGTGAATAAAAAGGAATGACATTTATCATCGGGGGTTTACTTCACAATATTCAGTTGATCCAGTTAGTTACACATGCATGTAGTGTACATGTTTTTTCCTATGAAGCATATGCATTTTTTTGAATTTCATGGGCTTCATACTTTTGGAGGTCACACTACACCATAAAATGTCCGTATTTGTTGCTATGACAAACAACCAGTTTCAACTCTCAATTGTCACATTGTCTAAGCATAAATGATATAACGCACCTATATCATTGAAAATAGTTAAGTTTACCCTTTTAAATATACCAAAGAAAATGGAAGGGGGTCGTGAATTATGCACAACAATAATTCACCCAGCTGAAATGGTCGGTTTGGACAAACTTGGGATAGTAGGAAACTGTTTTGTTTCATTCTCTACTTTCACTGTCAAAGAAGGTCTAAATACTAAAAATGATCAAATCAATCATAACCAGTGCATCCTATACACATCATAATGTTGAATTAGAATGATAACATATTGTATAGCTTTCTTAAGAAAGTTAAGAAATTATGTGGAAATAAGACGAGTCTTACGTTCTACGCAAGTTCCATCTTCATTCAGAAAGTTTCCTTCTCCGCAGACGCATACTCCGGACTCACATACACCACTCTGAGAGCACTCGTTAGTACAATTACAAGTTTCTCCAATACATTTGGCTGATAGAAAAGAAAAGAAATATGACAAGGCTGATGTAAACATTTACCAAATTGTTTGAGTTAGACGAAAAAGATTTCGTGTATTTGTAAAATTAACATATATGCGTCTCACTCTGTAAGAAAAGATATCATGTCAAGTAGTACCTAATAGTTAACAACAAAGGAAAGTCTAACTGATCACCATGTTAAGGTACACGAAGTTGGCAAAAGGTTTTCTTTAACATAAAAATACAAGCGAAAAGGTTTTGACAAGAAATCATGTGCGGACTAAACGAATACATATGGTGACAAAATGAAAATACAATTCACACCATAATCGTGTAAAAAGTTAGCATATGTCAGATATATGTGTCTAAGTTAAAAATATACTCACTAGGTGTGCAAACCTCATTACAGTTGACAAAACCTTCCGTGCATTTACAGGCATGTCCAATGCAATCGGCGTTACAATCTAGACAAGCACCCTTATTTGTGCAGTTTTCACCAAGGTCAACACCTTAAACGGTGAAACAAAATAATTAATAAACATGATTTAGCTGATACATAAAGTAGCCTTAAGGCATATATTGTTCATTCGACATACTGCACTGATTGTGTAAATGTAATTTGATATCACCACTGAAGTTAAACAGACACATGTACTATAGAAGAAGTGCCCATTTTCGACAGTGAAACTTGAGTTAATGGAAATTCTATGTACAACAAATACGTTTTTATAGCAGCCAGGTTAGAATCTTACAGTCACTAATTAATATTTGCTGTCCATGATATAATATTTACTCTCTATAATCATAAATTCTACATTTTACAATATCAAAGAGGTATGCTTACACTTACCTGGCGTACAGTTGCCATTTAAGAGATAAAATGTAGGGGCGCATTCACATGTGCTAGAATTTGAAAAACAGCAGGCGTTCACATCATAACAGACATCAAACTTGGTACAGTTTTGTCCGTTTTGGATTTCTATAGTGAATAAAAAGGAATGACATTTATCATCGGGGGTTTACTTCACAATATTCAGTTGATCCAGTTAGTTACACATGCATGTAGTGTACATGTTTTTTCCTACGAAGCATATGCATTTTTTTGAATTTCATGGGCTTCATACTTTTGGAGGTCACACTACACCATAAATTGTCCGTATTTTTTGCTATGACAAACAACCAGTTTCAACTCTCAATTGTCACATTGTCTAAGCATAAATGATATAAAGCACCTATATAATTGAAAATAGTTAAGTTTACCCTTTTAAATATACCAAAGAAAATGGAAGGGGGTCGTGAATTATGCACAACAATAATTCACCCAGCGGAAATGGTCGGTTTGGACGAACTTGGGATAGTAGGAAACTGTTTTGTTTCATTCTCTACTTTCACTGTCAAAGAAGGTCTAAATACTAAAAATGATCAAATCAATCATAACCAGTGCATCCTATACACATCATAATGTTGAATTAGAATGATAACATATTGTATAGCTTTCTTAAGAAAGTTAAGAAATTATGTGGAAATAAGACGAGTCTTACGTTCTACGCAAGTTCCATCTTCATTCAGAAAGTTTCCTTCTCCGCAGACGCATACTCCGGACTCACATACACCACTCTGAGAGCACTCGTTAGTACAATTACAAGTTTCTCCAATACATTTGGCTGATAGAAAAGAAAAGAAATATGACAAGGCTGATGTAAACATTTACCAAATTGTTTGAGTTGGACGAAAAAGATTTCGTGTATTTGTAAAATTAACATATATGCGTCTCACTCTGTAAGAAAAGATATCATGTCAAGTAGTACCTAATAGTTAACAACAAAGGAAAGTCTAACTGATCACCATGTTAAGGTACACGAAGTTGGCAAAAGGTTTTCTTTAACATAAAAATACAAGCGAAAAGGTTTTGACAAGAAATCATGTGCGGACTAAACGAATACATATGGTGACAAAATGAAAATACAATTCACACCATAATCGTGTAAAAAGTTAGCATATGTCAGATATATGTGTCTAAGTTAAAAATATACTCACTAGGTGTGCAAACGTCATTACAGTTGACAAAACCTTCCGTGCATTTACAGGCATGTCCAATACAATCGGCGTTACAATCTAGACAAGCACCCTTATTTGTGCAGTTTTCACCGAGGTCAACACCTTTAAACGGTGAAACAAAATAATTAATAAACATGATTTAGCTGATACATAAAGTAGCCTTAAGGCATATATTGTTCATTCGACATACTGCACTGATTGTGTAAATGTAATTTGATATCACCACTGAAGTTAAACAGACACATTTACTATAGAAGAAGTGCCCATTTTCGACAGTGAAACTTGAGTTAATGGAAATTCTATGTACAACAAATACGTTTTTATAGCAGCCAGGTTAGAATTTTACAGTCACTAATTAATATTTGCTGTCCATGATATAATATTTACTCTCTATAATCATAAATTCTACATTTTACAATATCAAAGAGGTATGCTTACACTTACCTGGCGTACAGTTGCCATTTAAGAGATAAAATGTAGGGGCGCATTCACATGTGCTAGAATTTGAAAAACAGCAGGCGTTCACATCATAACAGACATCAAACTTGGTACAGTTTTGTCCGTTTTGGATTTCTATAGTGAATAAAAAGGAATGACATTTATCATCGGGGGTTTACTTCACAATATTCAGTTGATCCAATTAGTTACACATGCATGTAGTGTGCATGTTTTTTCCTACGAAGCATATGCATTTTTTTGAATTTCATGGGCTTCATACTTTTGGAGGTCACACTACACCATAAATTGTCCGTATTTGTTGCTATGACAAACAACCAGTTTCAACTATCAATTGTCACATTGTCTAAGCATCATTGAAAATAGTTAAGTTTACCCTTTTAGATATACCAAAGAAAATGGAAGGGGGTCGTGAATTATGCACAACAATAATTCACCCAGCGGAAATGGTCGGTTTGGACGAACTTGGCATAGTAGGAAACTGTTTTGTTTCATTCTCTACTTTCACTGTCAAAGAAGGTCTAAATACTAAAAATGATCAAATCAATCATAACCAGTGCATCCTATACACATCATAATGTTGAATTAGAATGATAACATATTGTATAGCTTTCTTAAGAAAGTTAAGAAATTATGTGGAAATAAGACGAGTCTTACGTTCTACGCAAGTTCCATCTTCATTCAGAAAGTTTCCTTCTCCGCAGACGCATACTCCGGACTCACATACACCACTCTGAGAGCACTCGTTAGTACAATTACAAGTTTCTCCAATACATTTGGCTGATAGAAAAGAAAAGAAATATGACAAGGCTGATGTAAACATTTACCAAATTGTTTGAGTTAGACGAAAAAGATTTCGTGTATTTGTAAAATTAACATATATGCGTCTCACTCTGTAAGAAAAGATATCATGTCAAGTAGTACCTAATAGTTAACAACAAAGGAAAGTCTAACTGATCACCATGTTAAGGTACACGAAGTTGGCAAAAGGTTTTCTTTAACATAAAAATACAAGCGAAAAGGTTTTGACAAGAAATCATGTGCGGACTAAACGAATACATATGGTGACAAAATGAAAATACAATTCACACCATAATCGTGTAAAAAGTTAGCATATGTCAGATATATGTGTCTAAGTTAAAAATATACTCACTAGGTGTGCAAACCTCATTACAGTTGACAAAACCTTCCGTGCATTTACAGGCATGTCCAATACAATCGGCGTTACAATCTAGACAAGCACCCTTATTTGTGCAGTTTTCACCAAGGTCAACACCTTAAACGGTGAAACAAAATAATTAATAAACATGATTTAGCTGATACATAAAGTAGCCTTAAGGCATATATTGTTCATTCGACATACTGCACTGATTGTGTAAATGTAATTTGATATCACCACTGAAGTTAAACAGACACATTTACTATAGAAGAAGTGCCCATTTTCGACAGTGAAACTTGAGTTAATGGAAATTCTATGTACAACAAATACGTTTTTATAGCAGCCAGGTTAGAATTTTACAGTCACTAATTAATATTTGCTGTCCATGATATAATATTTACTCTCTATAATCATAAATTCTACATTTTACAATATCAAAGAGGTATGCTTACACTTACCTGGCGTACAGTTGCCATTTAAGAGATAAAATGTAGGGGCGCATTCACATGTGCTAGAATTTGAAAAACAGCAGGCGTTCACATCATAACAGACATCAAACTTGGTACAGTTTTGTCCGTTTTGGATTTCTATAGTGAATAAAAAGGAATGACATTTATCATCGGGGGTTTACTTCACAATATTCAGTTGATCCAGTTAGTTACACATGCATGTAGTGTACATGTTTTTTCCTATGAAGCATATGCATTTTTTTGAATTTCATGGGCTTCATACTTTTGGAGGTCACACTACACCATAAAATGTCCGTATTTGTTGCTATGACAAACAACCAGTTTCAACTCTCAATTGTCACATTGTCTAAGCATAAATGATATAACGCACCTATATCATTGAAAATAGTTAAGTTTACCCTTTTAAATATACCAAAGAAAATGGAAGGGGGTCGTGAATTATGCACAACAATAATTCACCCAGCTGAAATGGTCGGTTTGGACAAACTTGGGATAGTAGGAAACTGTTTTGTTTCATTCTCTACTTTCACTGTCAAAGAAGGTCTAAATACTAAAAATGATCAAATCAATCATAACCAGTGCATCCTATACACATCATAATGTTGAATTAGAATGATAACATATTGTATAGCTTTCTTAAGAAAGTTAAGAAATTATGTGGAAATAAGACGAGTCTTACGTTCTACGCAAGTTCCATCTTCATTCAGAAAGTTTCCTTCTCCGCAGACGCATACTCCGGACTCACATACACCACTCTGAGAGCACTCGTTAGTACAATTACAAGTTTCTCCAATACATTTGGCTGATAGAAAAGAAAAGAAATATGACAAGGCTGATGTAAACATTTACCAAATTGTTTGAGTTAGACGAAAAAGATTTCGTGTATTTGTAAAATTAACATATATGCGTCTCACTCTGTAAGAAAAGATATCATGTCAAGTAGTACCTAATAGTTAACAACAAAGGAAAGTCTAACTGATCACCATGTTAAGGTACACGAAGTTGGCAAAAGGTTTTCTTTAACATAAAAATACAAGCGAAAAGGTTTTGACAAGAAATCATGTGCGGACTAAACGAATACATATGGTGACAAAATGAAAATACAATTCACACCATAATCGTGTAAAAAGTTAGCATATGTCAGATATATGTGTCTAAGTTAAAAATATACTCACTAGGTGTGCAAACCTCATTACAGTTGACAAAACCTTCCGTGCATTTACAGGCATGTCCAATGCAATCGGCGTTACAATCTAGACAAGCACCCTTATTTGTGCAGTTTTCACCAAGGTCAACACCTTAAACGGTGAAACAAAATAATTAATAAACATGATTTAGCTGATACATAAAGTAGCCTTAAGGCATATATTGTTCATTCGACATACTGCACTGATTGTGTAAATGTAATTTGATATCACCACTGAAGTTAAACAGACACATGTACTATAGAAGAAGTGCCCATTTTCGACAGTGAAACTTGAGTTAATGGAAATTCTATGTACAACAAATACGTTTTTATAGCAGCCAGGTTAGAATCTTACAGTCACTAATTAATATTTGCTGTCCATGATATAATATTTACTCTCTATAATCATAAATTCTACATTTTACAATATCAAAGAGGTATGCTTACACTTACCTGGCGTACAGTTGCCATTTAAGAGATAAAATGTAGGGGCGCATTCACATGTGCTAGAATTTGAAAAACAGCAGGCGTTCACATCATAACAGACATCAAACTTGGTACAGTTTTGTCCGTTTTGGATTTCTATAGTGAATAAAAAGGAATGACATTTATCATCGGGGGTTTACTTCACAATATTCAGTTGATCCAGTTAGTTACACATGCATGTAGTGTACATGTTTTTTCCTACGAAGCATATGCATTTTTTTGAATTTCATGGGCTTCATACTTTTGGAGGTCACACTACACCATAAATTGTCCGTATTTTTTGCTATGACAAACAACCAGTTTCAACTCTCAATTGTCACATTGTCTAAGCATAAATGATATAAAGCACCTATATAATTGAAAATAGTTAAGTTTACCCTTTTAAATATACCAAAGAAAATGGAAGGGGGTCGTGAATTATGCACAACAATAATTCACCCAGCGGAAATGGTCGGTTTGGACGAACTTGGGATAGTAGGAAACTGTTTTGTTTCATTCTCTACTTTCACTGTCAAAGAAGGTCTAAATACTAAAAATGATCAAATCAATCATAACCAGTGCATCCTATACACATCATAATGTTGAATTAGAATGATAACATATTGTATAGCTTTCTTAAGAAAGTTAAGAAATTATGTGGAAATAAGACGAGTCTTACGTTCTACGCAAGTTCCATCTTCATTCAGAAAGTTTCCTTCTCCGCAGACGCATACTCCGGACTCACATACACCACTCTGAGAGCACTCGTTAGTACAATTACAAGTTTCTCCAATACATTTGGCTGATAGAAAAGAAAAGAAATATGACAAGGCTGATGTAAACATTTACCAAATTGTTTGAGTTGGACGAAAAAGATTTCGTGTATTTGTAAAATTAACATATATGCGTCTCACTCTGTAAGAAAAGATATCATGTCAAGTAGTACCTAATAGTTAACAACAAAGGAAAGTCTAACTGATCACCATGTTAAGGTACACGAAGTTGGCAAAAGGTTTTCTTTAACATAAAAATACAAGCGAAAAGGTTTTGACAAGAAATCATGTGCGGACTAAACGAATACATATGGTGACAAAATGAAAATACAATTCACACCATAATCGTGTAAAAAGTTAGCATATGTCAGATATATGTGTCTAAGTTAAAAATATACTCACTAGGTGTGCAAACGTCATTACAGTTGACAAAACCTTCCGTGCATTTACAGGCATGTCCAATACAATCGGCGTTACAATCTAGACAAGCACCCTTATTTGTGCAGTTTTCACCGAGGTCAACACCTTTAAACGGTGAAACAAAATAATTAATAAACATGATTTAGCTGATACATAAAGTAGCCTTAAGGCATATATTGTTCATTCGACATACTGCACTGATTGTGTAAATGTAATTTGATATCACCACTGAAGTTAAACAGACACATTTACTATAGAAGAAGTGCCCATTTTCGACAGTGAAACTTGAGTTAATGGAAATTCTATGTACAACAAATACGTTTTTATAGCAGCCAGGTTAGAATTTTACAGTCACTAATTAATATTTGCTGTCCATGATATAATATTTACTCTCTATAATCATAAATTCTACATTTTACAATATCAAAGAGGTATGCTTACACTTACCTGGCGTACAGTTGCCATTTAAGAGATAAAATGTAGGGGCGCATTCACATGTGCTAGAATTTGAAAAACAGCAGGCGTTCACATCATAACAGACATCAAACTTGGTACAGTTTTGTCCGTTTTGGATTTCTATAGTGAATAAAAAGGAATGACATTTATCATCGGGGGTTTACTTCACAATATTCAGTTGATCCAATTAGTTACACATGCATGTAGTGTGCATGTTTTTTCCTACGAAGCATATGCATTTTTTTGAATTTCATGGGCTTCATACTTTTGGAGGTCACACTACACCATAAATTGTCCGTATTTGTTGCTATGACAAACAACCAGTTTCAACTATCAATTGTCACATTGTCTAAGCATCATTGAAAATAGTTAAGTTTACCCTTTTAGATATACCAAAGAAAATGGAAGGGGGTCGTGAATTATGCACAACAATAATTCACCCAGCGGAAATGGTCGGTTTGGACGAACTTGGCATAGTAGGAAACTGTTTTGTTTCATTCTCTACTTTCACTGTCAAAGAAGGTCTAAATACTAAAAATGATCAAATCAATCATAACCAGTGCATCCTATACACATCATAATGTTGAATTAGAATGATAACATATTGTATAGCTTTCTTAAGAAAGTTAAGAAATTATGTGGAAATAAGACGAGTCTTACGTTCTACGCAAGTTCCATCTTCATTCAGAAAGTTTCCTTCTCCGCAGACGCATACTCCGGACTCACATACACCACTCTGAGAGCACTCGTTAGTACAATTACAAGTTTCTCCAATACATTTGGCTGATAGAAAAGAAAAGAAATATGACAAGGCTGATGTAAACATTTACCAAATTGTTTGAGTTAGACGAAAAAGATTTCGTGTATTTGTAAAATTAACATATATGCGTCTCACTCTGTAAGAAAAGATATCATGTCAAGTAGTACCTAATAGTTAACAACAAAGGAAAGTCTAACTGATCACCATGTTAAGGTACACGAAGTTGGCAAAAGGTTTTCTTTAACATAAAAATACAAGCGAAAAGGTTTTGACAAGAAATCATGTGCGGACTAAACGAATACATATGGTGACAAAATGAAAATACAATTCACACCATAATCGTGTAAAAAGTTAAAATATGTCAGATATATGTGTCTAAGTTAAAAATATACTCACTAGGTGTGCAAACGTCATTACAGTTGACAAAACCTTCCGTGCATTTACAGGCATGTCCAATACAATCGGCGTTACAATCTAGACAAGCACCCTTATTTGTGCAGTTTTCACCAAGGTCAACACCTTTAAACGGTGAAACAAAATAATTAATAAACATGATTTAGCTGATACATAAAGTAGCCTTAAGGCATATATTGTTCATTCGACATACTGCACTGATTGTGTAAATGTAATTTGATATCACCACTGAAGTTAAACAGACACATTTACTATAGAAGAAGTGCCCATTTTCGACAGTGAAACTTGAGTTAATGGAAAGTCTATGTACAACAAATACGTTTTTATAGCAGCCAGGTTAGAATTTTACAGTCACTAATTAATATTTGCTGTCCATGATATAATATTTACTCTCTATAATCATAAATTCTACATTTTACAATATCAAAGAGGTATGCTTACACTTACCTGGCGTACAGTTGCCATTTAAGAGATAAAATGTAGGGGCGCATTCACATGTGCTATAATTTGAAAAACAGCAGGCGTTCACATCATAACAGACATCAAACTTGGTACAGTTTTGTCCGTTTTGGATTTCTATAGTGAATAAAAAGGAATGACATTTATCCTCGGGGGTTTACTTCACAATATTCAGTTGATCCAGTTAGTTACACATGCATGTAGTGTACATGTTTTTTCCTACGAAGCATATGCATATTTTTGAATTTCATGGGCTTCATACCTTTGGAGGTCACACTACACCATAAATTGTCCGTATTTGTTGCTATGACAAACAACCAGTTTCAACTCTCAATTGTCACATTGTCTAAGCATCATTGAAAATAGTTAAGTTTACCCTTTTAGATATACCAAAGAAAATGGAAGGGGGTCGTGAATTATGCACAACAATAATTCACCCAGCGGAAATGGTCTGTTTGGACGAACTTGGGATAGTAGGAAACTGTTTTGTTTCATTCTCTACTTTCACTGTCAAAGAATGTCTAAATACTTAAAATGATCAAATCAATCTTAACCAGTGCATCCTATACACATCATAATGTTGAATTAGAATGATAACATATTGTATAGCTTTCTTAAGAAAGTTAAGAAATTATGTGGAAATAAGACGAGTCTTACGTTCTACGCAATTTCCATCTTCATTCAGAAAGTTTCCTTCTCCGCAGACGCATACTCCGGACTCACATACACCACTCTGAGAGCACTCGTTAGTACAATTACAAGTTTCTCCAATACATTTGGCTGATAGAAAAGAAAAGAAATATGACAAGGCTGATGTAAACATTTACCAAATTGTTTGAGTTAGACGAAAAAGATTTCGTGTATTTGTAAAATTAACATATATGCGTCTCACTCTGTAAGAAAAGATATCATGTCAAGTAGTACCTAATAGTTAACAACAAAGGAAAGTCTAACTGATCACCATGTTAAGGTACACGAAGTTGGCAAAAGGTTTTCTTTAACATAAAAATACAAGCGAAAAGGTTTTGACAAGAAATCATGTGCGGACTAAACGAATAAATATGGTGACAAAATGAAAATAAAATTCACACCATAATCGTGTAAAAAGTTAGCATATGTCAGATATATGTGTCTAAGTTAAAAATATACTCACTAGGTGTGCAAACGTCATTACAGTTGACAAAGCCTTCCGTGCATTTACAGGCATGTCCAATACAATCGGCGTTACAATCTAGACAAGCACCCTTATTTGTGCAGTTTTCACCAAGGTCAACACCTTTAAACGGTGAAACAAAATAATTAATAAACATGATTTAGCTGATACATAAAGTAGCCTTAAGGCATATATTGTTCATTCGACATACTGCACTGATTGTGTAAATGTAATTTGATATCACCACTGAAGTTAAACAGACACATTTACTATAGAAGAAGTGCCCATTTTCGACAGTGAAACTTGAGTTAATGGAAATTCTATGTACAACAAATACGTTTTTATAGCAGCCAGGTTAGAATTTTACAGTCACTAATTAATATTTGCTGTCCATGATATAATATTTACTCTCTATAATCATAAATTCTACATTTTACAATATCAAAGAGGTATGCTTACACTTACCTGGCGTACAGTTGCCATTTAAGAGATAAAATGTAGGGGCGCATTCACATGTGCTAGAATTTGAAAAACAGCAGGCGTTCACATCATAACAGACATCAAACTTGGTACAGTTTTGTCCGTTTTGGATTTCTATAGTGAATAAAAAGGAATGACATTTATCATCGGGGGTTTACTTCACAATATTCAGTTGATCCAGTTAGTTACACATGCATGTAGTGTACATGTTTTTTCCTACGAAGCATATGCATATTTTTGAATTTCATGGGCTTCATACCTTTGGAGGTCACACTACACCATAAATTGTCCGTATTTGTTGCTATGACAAACAACCAGTTTCAACTCTCAATTGTCACATTGTCTAAGCATAAATGATATAAAGCACCTATATCATTGAAAATAGTTAAGTTTACCCTTTTAAATATACCAAAGAAAATGGAAGGGGGTCGTGAATTATGCACAACAATAATTCACCCAGCGGAAATGGTCGGTTTGGACGAACTTGGGATAGTAGGAAACTGTTTTGTTTCATTCTCTACTTTCACTGTCAAAGAAGGTCTAAATACTAAAAATGATCAAATCAATCATAACCAGTGCATCCTATACACATCATAATGTTGAATTAGAATGATAACATGTTGTATAGCTTTCTTAAGAAAGTTAAGAAATGATGTGGAAATAAGACGAGTCTTACGTTCTACGCAAGTTCCATCTTCATTCAGAAAGTTTCCTTCTCCGCAGACGCATACTCCGGACTCACATACACCACTCTGAGAGCACTCGTTAGTACAATTACAAGATTCTCCAATACATTTGGCTGATAGAAAAGAAAAGAAATATGACAAGGCTGATGTAAACATTTACCAAATTGTTTGAGTTAGACGAAAAAGATTTCGTGTATTTGTAAAATTAACATATATGCGTCTCACTCTGTAAGAAAAGATATCATGTCAAGTAGTACCTAATAGTTAACAACAAAGGAAAGTCTAACTGATCACCATGTTAAGGTACACGAAGTTGGCAAAAGGTTTTCTTTAACATAAAAATACAAGCGAAAAGGTTTTGACAAGAAATCATGTGAGGGCTAAACGAATACATATGGTGACAAAATGACAATACAATTCATACCATAATCGTGTAAAAAGTTAGCATATGTCAGATATATGTGTCTAAGTTAAAAATATACTCACTAGGTGTGCAAACGTCATTACAGTTGACAAAACCTTCCGTGCATTTACAGGCATGTCCAATACAATCGGCGTTACAATCTAGACAAGCACCCTTATTTGTGCAGTTTTCACCAAGGTCAACACCTTTAAACGGTGAAACAAAATAATTAATAAACATGATTTAGCTGATACATAAAGTAGCCTTAAGGCATATATTGTTCATTCGACATACTGCACTGATTGTGTAAATGTAATTTGATATCACCACTGAAGTTAAACAGACACATTTACTATAGAAGAAGTGCCCATTTTCGACAGTGAAACTTGAGTTAATGGAAATTCTATGTACAACAAATACGTTTTTATAGCAGCCAGGTTAGAATTTTACAGTCACTAATTAATATTTGCTGTCCATGATATAATATTTACTCTCTATAATCATAAATTCTACATTTTACAATATCAAAGAGGTATGCTTACACTTACCTGGCGTACAGTTGCCATTTAAGAGATAAAATGTAGGGGCGCATTCACATGTGCTAGAATTTGAAAAACAGCAGGCGTTCACATCATAACAGACATCAAACTTGGTACAGTTTTGTCCGTTTTGGATTTCTATAGTGAATAAAAAGGAATGACATTTATCATCGGGGGTTTACTTCACAATATTCAGTTGATCCAGTTAGTTACACATGCATGTAGTGTACATGTTTTTTCCTACGAAGCATATGCATTTTTTTGAATTTCATGGGCTTCATACTTTTGGAGGTCACACTACACCATAAAATGTCCGTATTTGTTGCTATGACAAACAACCAGTTTCAACTCTCAATTGTCACATTGTCTAAGCATCATTGAAAATAGTTAAGTTTACCCTTTTAGATATACCAAAGAAAATAGAAGGGGATCGTGAATTATGCACAACAATAATTCACAAAGCGGAAATGGTCGGTTTGGACGAACTTGGGATAGTAGGAAACTGTTTTGTTTTATTCTCTACTTTCACTGTCAAAGAAGGTCTAAATACTAAAAATGATCAAATCAATCATAACCAGTGCATCCTATACACATCATAATGTTGAATTAGAATGATAACATATTGTATAGCTTTCTTAAGAAAGTTAAGAAATTATGTGGAAATAAGACGAGTCTTACGTTCTACGCAAGTTCCATCTTCATTCAGAAAGTTTCCTTCTCCGCAGACGCATACTCCGGACTCACATACACCACTCTGAGAGCACTCGTTAGTACAATTACAAGTTTCTCCAATACATTTGGCTGATAGAAAAGAAAAGAAATATGACAAGGCTGATGTAAACATTTACCAAATTGTTTGAGTTAGACGAAAAAGATTTCGTGTATTGGTAAAATTAACATATATGCGTCTCACTCTGTAAGAAAAGATATCATGTCAAGTAGTACCTAATAGTTAACAACAAAGGAAATTCTAACTGATCACCATGTTAAGGTACACGAAGTTGGCAAAAGGTTTTCTTTAACATAAAAATACAAGCGAAAGGGTTTTGACAAGAAATCATGTAAGGGCTAAACGAATACATATGGTGACAAAATGAAAATACAATTCACACCATTATCGTGTAAAAAGTTAGCATATGTCAGATATATGTGTCTAAGTTAAAAATATACTCACTAGGTGTGCAAACGTCATTACAGTTGACAAAACCTTCCGTGCATTTACAGGCATGTCCAATACAATCGGCGTTATAATCTAGACAAGCACCCTTATTTGTGCAGTTTTCACCAAGGTCAACACCTTTAAACGGTGAAACAAAATAATTAATAAACATGATTTAGCTGATACATAAAGTAGCCTTAAGGCATATATTGTTCATTCGACATACTGCACTGATTGTGTAAATGTAATTTGATATCACCACTGAAGTTAAACAGACACATTTACTATGGAAGAAGTGCCCATTTTCGACAGTGAAACTTGAGTTAATGGAAATTCTATGTACAACAAATACGTTTTTATAGCAGCCAGGTTAGAATTTTACAGTCACTAATTAATATTTGCTGTCCATGATATAATATTTACTCTCTATAATCATAAATTCTACATTTTACAATATCAAAGAGGTATGCTTACACTTACCTGGCGTACAGTTGCCATTTAAGAGATAAAATGTAGGGGCGCATTCACATGTGCTAGAATTTGAAAAACAGCAGGCGTTCACATCATAACAGACATCAAACTTGGTACAGTTTTGTCCGTTTTGGATTTCTATAGTGAATAAAAAGGAATGACATTTATCATCGGGGGTTTACTTCACAATATTCAGTTGATCCAGTTAGTTACACATGCATGTAGTGTACATGTTTTTTCCTACGAAGCATATGCATTTTTTTGAATTTCATGGGCTTCATACTTTTGGAGGTCACACTACACCATAAAATGTCCGTATTTGTTGCTATGACAAACAACCAGTTTCAACTCTCAATTGTCACATTGTCTAAGCATCATTGAAAATAGTTAAGTTTACCCTTTTAGATATACCAAAGAAAATAGAAGGGGATCGTGAATTATGCACAACAATAATTCACAAAGCGGAAATGGTCGGTTTGGACGAACTTGGGATAGTAGGAAACTGTTTTGTTTTATTCTCTACTTTCACTGTCAAAGAAGGTCTAAATACTAAAAATGATCAAATCAATCATAACCAGTGCATCCTATACACATCATAATGTTGAATTAGAATGATAACATATTGTATAGCTTTCTTAAGAAAGTTAAGAAATTATGTGGAAATAAGACGAGTCTTACGTTCTACGCAAGTTCCATCTTCATTCAGAAAGTTTCCTTCTCCGCAGACGCATACTCCGGACTCACATACACCACTCTGAGAGCACTCGTTAGTACAATTACAAGTTTCTCCAATACATTTGGCTGATAGAAAAGAAAAGAAATATGACAAGGCTGATGTAAACATTTACCAAATTGTTTGAGTTAGACGATAAAGATTTCGTGTATTTGTAAAATTAACATATATGCGTCTCACTCTGTAAGAAAAGATATCATGTCAAGTAGTACCTAATAGTTAACAACAAAGGAAAGTCTAACTGATCACCATGTTAAGGTACACGAAGTTGGCAAAAGGTTTTCTTTAACATAAAAATACAAGCGAAAGGGTTTTGACAAGAAATCATGTAAGGGCTAAACGAATACATATGGTGACAAAATGAAAATACAATTCACACCATAATCGTGTAAAAAGTTAGCATATGTCAGATATATGTGTCTAAGTTAAAAATATACTCACTAGGTGTGCAAACGTCATTACAGTTGACAAAACCTTCCGTGCATTTACAGGCATGTCCAATACAATCGGCGTTATAATCTAGACAAGCACCCTTATTTGTGCAGTTTTCACCAAGGTCAACACCTTTAAACGGTGAAACAAAATAATTAATAAACATGATTTAGCTGATACATAAAGTAGCCTTAAGGCATATATTGTTCATTCGACATACTGCACTGATTGTGTAAATGTAATTTGATATCACCACTGAAGTTAAACAGACACATTTACTATAGAAGAAGTGCCCATTTAGACAGTGAAACTTGAGTTAATGGAAATTCTATGAACAACAAATACGTTTTTATAGCAGCCAGGTTAGAATTTTACAGTCACTAATTAATATTTGCTGTCCATGATATAATATTTACTCTCTATAATCATAAATTCTACATTTTACAATATCAAAGAGGTATGCTTACACTTACCTGGCGTACAGTTGCCATTTAAGAGATAAAATGTAGGGGCGCATTCACATGTGCTAGAATTTGAAAAACAGCAGGCGTTCACATCATAACAGACATCAAACTTGGTACAGTTTTGTCCGTTTTGGATTTCTATAGTGAATAAAAAGGAATGACATTTATCATCGGGGGTTTACTTCACAATATTCAGTTGATCCAGGTAGTTACACATGCATGTAGTGTACATGTTTTTTCCTACGAAGCATATGCATTTTTTTGAATTTCATGGGCTTCATACTTTTGGAGGTCACACTACACCATAAAATGTCCGTATTTGTTGCTATGACAAACAACCAGTTTCAACTCTCAATTGTCACATTGTCTAAGCATAAATGATATAAAGCACCTATATCATTGAAAATAGTTAAGTTTACCCTTTTAAATATACCAAAGAAAATGGAAGGGGGTCGTGAATTATGCACAACAATAATTCACCCAGCGGAAATGGTCGGTTTGGACGAACTTGGGATAGTAGGAAACTGTTTTGTTTCATTCTCTACTTTCACTGTCAAAGAAGGTCTAAATACTAAAAATGATCAAATCAATCATAACCAGTGCATCCTATACACATCATAATGTTGAATTAGAATGATAACATGTTGTATAGCTTTCTTAAGAAAGTTAAGAAATTATGTGGAAATAAGACGAGTCTTACGTTCTACGCAAGTTCCATCTTCATTCAGAAAGTTTCCTTCTCCGCAGACGCATACTCCGGACTCACATACACCACTCTGAGAGCACTCGTTAGTACAATTACAAGATTCTCCAATACATTTGGCTGATAGAAAAGAAAAGAAATATGACAAGGCTGATGTAAACATTTACCAAATTGTTTGAGTTAGACGAAAAAGATTTCGTGTATTTGTAAAATTAACATATATGCGTCTCACTCTGTAAGAAAAGATATCATGTCAAGTAGTACCTAATAGTTAACAACAAAGGAAAGTCTAACTGATCACCATGTTAAGGTACACGAAGTTGGCAAAAGGTTTTCTTTAACATAAAAATACAAGCGAAAAGGTTTTGACAAGAAATCATGTGAGGGCTAAACGAATACATATGGTGACAAAATGACAATACAATTCACACCATAATCGTGTAAAAAGTTAGCATATGTCAGATATATGTGTCTAAGTTAAAAATATACTCACTAGGTGTGCAAACGTCATTACAGTTGACAAAACCTTCCGTGCATTTACAGACATTTCCAATACAATCGGCGTTACAATCTAGACAAGCACCCTTATTTGTGCAGTTTTCACCAAGGTCAACACCTTTAAACGGTGAAACGAAATAATTAATAAACATGATTTAGCTGATACATAAAGTAGCCTTAAGGCATATATTGTTCATTCGACATACTGCACTGATTGTGTAAATGTAATTTGATATCACCACTGAAGTTAAACAGACACATGTACTATGGAAGAAGTGCCCATTTTCGACAGTGAAACTTGAGTTAATGGAAATTCTATGTACAACAAATACGTGTTTATATCAGCCAGGTTAGAATATTACAGTCACTAATTAATATTTGCAGTCCATGATATAATATTTACTCTCTATAATCATAAATTCTACATGATACAATATCAAAGAGGTATTCTTACACTTACCTGGCGTACAGTTGCCATTTAAGAGATAAAATGTAGGGGCGCATTCACATGTGCTAGAATTTGAAAAACAGCAGGCGTTCACATCATAACAGACATCAAACTTGGTACAGTTTTGTCCGTTTTGGATTTCTATAGTGAATAAAAAGGAATGACATTTATCATCGGGGGTTTACTTCACAATATTCAGTTGATCCAGTTAGTTACACATGCATGTAGTGTACATGTTTTTTCCTACGAAGCATATGCATTTTTTTGAATTTCATGGGCTTCATACTTTTGGAGGTCACACTACACCATAAAATGTCCGTATTTGTTGCTATGACAAACAACCAGTTTCAACTCTCAATTGTCGCATTGTCTAAGCATAAATGATATAAAGCACCTATATCATTGAAAATAGTTAAGTTTACCCTTTTAAATATACCAAAGAAAATGGAAGGTGGTCGTGAATTATGCACAACAATAATTCACCCAGCGGAAATGGTCGGTTTGGACGAACTTGGGATAGTAGGAAACTGTTTTGTTTCATTCTCTACTTTCACTGTCAAAGAAGGTCTAAATACTAAAAATGATCAAATCAATCATAACCAGTGCATCCTATACACATCATAATGTTGAATTAGAATGATAACATATTGTATAGCTTTCTTAAGAAAGTTAAGAAATTATGTGGAAATAAGACGAGTCTTACGTTCTACGCAAGTTCCATCTTCATTCAGAAAGTTTCCTTCTCCGCAGACGCATACTCCGGACTCACATACACCACTCTGAGAGCACTCGTTAGTACAATTACAAGTTTCTCCAATACATTTGGCTGATAGAAAAGAAAAGAAATATGACAAGGCTGATGTAAACATTTACCAAATTGTTTGAGTTAGACGAAAAAGATTTCGTGTATTTGTAAAATTAACATATATGCGTCTCACTCTGTAAGAAAAGATATCATGTCAAGTAGTACCTAATAGTTAACAACAAAAGAAAGTATAACTGATCACCATGTTAAGGTACACGAAGTTGGCAAAAGGTTTTCTTTAACATAAAAATACAAGCGAAAAGGTTTTGACAAGAAATCATGTGAGGGCTAAACGAATACATATGGTGACAAAATGAAAATACAATTCACACCATAATCGTGTAAAAAGTTAGCATATGTCAGATATATGTGTCTAAGTTAAAAATATACTCACTAGGTGTGCAAACGTCATTACAGTTGACAAAACCTTCCGTGCATTTACAGGCATGTCCAATACAATCGGCGTTACAATCTAGACAAGCACCCTTATTTGTGCAGTTTTCACCAAGGTCAACACCTTTAAACGGTGAAACAAAATAATTAATAAACATGATTTAGCTGATACATAAAGTAGCCTTAAGGCATATATTGTTCATTCGACATACTGCACTGATTGTGTAAATGTAATTTGATATCACCACTGAAGTTAAACAGACACATTTACTATAGAAGAAGTGCCCATTTTCGACAGTGAAACTTGAGTTGATGGAAATTCTATGTACAACAAATACGTTTTTATAGCAGCCAGGTTAGAATTTTACAGTCACTAATTAATATTTGCTGTCCATGATATAATATTTACTCTCTATAATCATAAATTCTACATTTTACAATATCAAAGAGGTATGCTTACACTTACCTGGCGTACAGTTGCCATTTAAGAGATAAAATGTAGGGGCGCATTCACATGTGCTAGAATTTGAAAAACAGCAGGCGTTCACATCATAACAGACATCAAACTTGGTACAGTTTTGTCCGTTTTGGATTTCTATAGTGAATAAAAAGGAATGACATTTATCATCGGGGGTTTTCTTCACAATATTCAGTTGATCCAGTTAGTTACACATGCATGTAGTGTACATGTTTTTTCCTACGAAGCATATGCATTTTTTTGAATTTCATGGGCTTCATACTTTTGGAGGTCACACTACACCATAAAATGTCCGTATTTGTTGCTATGACAAACAACCAGTTTCAACTCTCAGTTGTCACATTGTCTAAGCATAAATGATATAAAGCACCTATATCATTGAAAATAGTTAAGTTTACCCTTTTAAATATACCAAAGAAAATGGAAGGGGGTCGTGAATTATGCACAACAATAATTCACCCAGCGGAAATGGTCGGTTTGGACGAACTTGGGATAGTAGGAAACTGTTTTGTTTCATTCTCTACTTTCACTGTCAAAGAAGGTCTAAATACTAAAGATGATCAAATCCATCATAACCAGTGCATCCTATACACATCATAATGTTGAATTAGAATGATAACATATTGTATAGCTTTCTTAAGAAAGTTAAGAAATTATGTGGAAATAAGACGAGTCTTACGTTCTACGCAAGTTCCATCTTCATTCAGAAAGTTTCCTTCTCCGCAGACGCATACTCCGGACTCACATACACCACTCTGAGAGCACTCGTTAGTACAATTACAAGTTTCTCCAATACATTTGGCTGATAGAAAAGAAAAGAAATATGACAAGGCTGATGTAAACATTTACCAAATTGTTTGAGTTAGACGATAAAGATTTCGTGTATTTGTAAAATTAACATATATGCGTCTCACTCTGTAAGAAAAGATATCATGTCAAGTAGTACCTAATAGTTAACAACAAAGGAAAGTCTAACTGATCACCATGTTAAGGTACACGAAGTTGGCAAAAGGTTTTCTTTAACATAAAAATACAAGCGAAAAGGTTTTGACAAGAAATCATGTGAGGGCTAAACGAATACATATGGTGACAAAATGACAATACAATTCACACCATAATCGTGTAAAAAGTTAGCATATGTCAGATATATGTGTCTAAGTTAAAAATATACTCACTAGGTGTGCAAACGTCATTACAGTTGACAAAACCTTCCGTGCATTTACAGACATTTCCAATACAATCGGCGTTACAATCTAGACAAGCACCCTTATTTGTGCAGTTTTCACCAAGGTCAACACCTTTAAACGGTGAAACGAAATAATTAATAAACATGATTTAGCTGATACATAAAGTAGCCTTAAGGCATATATTGTTCATTCGACATACTGCACTGATTGTGTAAATGTAATTTGATATCACCACTGAAGTTAAACAGACACATGTACTATGGAAGAACTGCCCATTTTCGACAGAGAAACTTGAGTTAATGGAAATTCTATGTACAACAAATACGTGTTTATATCAGCCAGGTTAGAATATTACAGTCACTAATTAATATTTGCAGTCCATGATATAATATTTACTCTCTATAATCATAAATTCTACATGATACAATATCAAAGAGGTATTCTTACACTTACCTGGCGTACAGTTGCCATTTAAGAGATAAAATGTAGGGGCGCATTCACATGTGCTAGAATTTGAAAAACAGCAGGCGTTCACATCATAACAGACATCAAACTTGGTACAGTTGTGTCCGTTTTGGATTTCTATAGTGAATAAAAGGGAATGACATTTATCATTGGGGGTTTACTTGACAATATTCAGTTGATCCAGTTTGTTACACACGCATGTAGTGTACATGTTTTTTCCTACGAAGCATATGCATTTTTTTAAATTTCATGGGCTTCATACTTTTGGAGGTCTCACTACACCAAAACATGTCCGTATTTGTTGCTATGACAATCAACCATTTTCAACTAAAAATGATCAAATCAGTCATTACCAGTGCATCCTATACACATCATCATGTTGAATTAGAATGATAACATATTGTATAGCTTTGTTAAGAAAGTTAAGAAAATATGTGGAAATAAGACGAGTCTTACGTTCTACGCAAGTTCCATCTTCATTCAGAAAGTTTCCTTCTCCGCAGACGCACACTCCGGAATCACATATACCATTCTGAGAGCACTCGTTAGTACAATTACAAGTTTCTCCAATACATTTGGCTGATAAAAAAATAATGAAATATGACTGTTATATTGGATTTCAATTGAACGCAATGTCTTACTGAATGTGAAAAACGCAACTTCTTTGTTACATTGTATTTGTCAAAACATTCCAAGTTGTGTATTTAATGGCTGATGTAAATATTTACAAACTTGTGTGAGTTTGAAGAAAAAGATATTTGGTATTTGTAAAATTAGCATATATGCGTTTCGCTCTGTAATAAAGGTATCATGTCAAGTAGTACCTAATAGTTTACAAAACAAGAAAGTCTAACTGAAGACTATGTTAAGGTAGACGATGTTGGAAAGAGGTTATTTTTTACATAAAAATATAAACGAAAAGGTGTCGACAAGTAATCATTTGAGGGGTAAACGAATACATATGTTTACAAAATAATAAATAATTCACACCATAACCGAGCTAACTGTCAGATGTATGTGTTCAAGATATACTCACTAGGTGTGCAAATGCCATTACAGTTGATAAAACCCTCCGTGCATGTACAGACATCTCCGATACACTGGGCCTTAGAATCTAAACAAGCATCGTGACTTGTGCAGTTTTCACCATTTTCAACACCTTTTAACGTTAAGTAAATAGTAAAGATGAAACAGACACTAGCCAATAGTTGTTGTACATAATTGTTTGTAAGGCAGATACATATGTAGCAGACACTGCCAAACAGTTGTTGTTCATATGGTATGGTAAAAGCGTAATATATACTGGTCAATAATAACTGTAAATAACTGATTTAAAGGCATTGGCCAATATGAGTTTCTAATAACTGGAAATACATTCATGAATACAGTCACTGTTCATTATTTGCTTACAATGACTTTCATTAATGTGTAAGGGACAATACAGTCTTGACGCAGACACAGACCAATAGCCATAACAGTTATCAAACCATAGTAAAATGTAACAGACAGTGGCCATTCATCTTTTAACATAACAGACAAGGTATTAATAATGTATTAGTAACTGGTCAACATTTCCAGTCCATACTTATTATAAAGGCTTGGTAAAGTTTGATAGACATGGTCAAATAGTTGCTGTTTGTAATTAGTTTAAAGACATGGTGAAAATGGAACAATAGCTGGTAAATACTGACTGTCCATAACTGTAATGAAGGCATGAAACACATTAAACAGACACTTGCCAAAACTGACTGTCTATAACTATTATCAATACACGGAACAAATGTAACAGATACCGACCCACATTCACTGCGCATAAGTGTAATAACGGCACTGAACACATGTATGAGACACTGGCCAATACTGACTATCCATAAATGTTAAAAACTCAATTTAAATCAATGAACACATGTAGGTATTGATTCTCTATATATGTTAGCAAGGCATGGAAAAAATGTCGCATAAAATAACCAATATTGACTTATATTACTGTAAGCAAGGCATGGAACAAATGTCACATACAATAACCAATATTTACTGTATATATATGTAAGAAAGCAAGAAACAAATGTCACATACAATAACCAATATTTACTGTATATAACTGTAAGAAAGCAAGGAACAAGTGAAACAAACATTTACCAATATTGAATGTCCATAATTGTTATGAAGGCACGGAACAAATGTAACAGACAGTTGCCAATGTAACATGTCTATAACTGCAATTAAGGCACGGAACAGATGCTACAGCCAATAAACAGTTATTCAGTTATTCAGTAATATCATCAGTACTTACCAGTACTACTGGCGCATTTATCCTGATACTCTACCGTGACTCCGCCGAGATAACACATAACCAATTTATTTAGACAAACTGGCTGATATGGACTATGCGTTAACCCATTGTTCACCGTTCTTGCGATACTAATGATAGTGTACTCTTACCAACACATTCCGGTTGTGGTGTCCACGTCGCTATTCCAGTTGTCACATCAAGGATGCAGTAGGATAAATACACAGGCACTGTGGCACCGGGGCACTCTGCATTATACGATGTGGCTTCCCCAGGTTTCCCTGCATCTATTGAAGTTCCTGGCGCACCAACAATGGACGTAGCGGGACACTCTGTAATGCGTAAAACTTGACGTCATACAGGCAACAGTTCGCGCCACTGCAGCATATATATGTAACTTGCATTTTGCGCAATTTATTTCACTCGAAATAGGCAATGTGTATTAGATTTTCCAAAAAATAATTGGCGCAGTCACGAATATTCCTAAGTTTTGATTATATGAAAAGAACATTTTAAAACTAAAAACTATTTCTAAAGGAATAATACCTGCTCTGTAAGAATACAAACGTGAAATGGGATACGTGATAATCTGATTCATGCAATCTGATACGTGAAATCTGTTACGCGCTAATCTGCCTGTAATTTTCTTTTTCAAAGCACGCATGCATAAGGGATAATTTTTTTTTTTAGATATTTCACCTTGTAAGGAACTAATCTCGACAAAGGAGATTGATGAACCGCGTTGTTTGTCGTAATTCCTACACCATTACAAGTACAAAAGATGCAGTAAAATAAACAAGACCGTCTTTAGACAAGATATAAAATTCGAAGGCAAGTAGACAAAATCATAAATTGCATTTCTGTTTTCTAAAAGTTTGTCAATGTTCTTCAATAAGAGGCGGACAGACAGAGAGAACGTAATTGAACATTTTGAGCCTTATCATTTTTCAAAAACAACGTATACAGATTCAAAAGTAACCTTTACACACTCTTTGTGTGTCTAATTAAACATACATATTTATAGAATGAATCAATAACTGGTCTCGTGATCGACATATTCATAAATGTTTTGGAAAGATCAATCAACCGAAAGTTCTATAATATTAAGGACCAGTAGGTATTTATAATATCACGAGATATTTACGAGAATTTAACAAATACTCAAAAATTTGGAAATATATATTGCAATGAATTTTAACAGTATTTTGACCAAGTCATTTTTTTTTAATGTTTCGTAACACTTACTTCTCCTATCATAGTCAACTATGGTAAAAAGTTAAAAGTAACATCAAATGAAAGTTAATGCAAGGTATCAATGTAGCTGGAAAATACTGCATTTATATATGTTTTACCATAAATACATTCGTAGCAATCATAAGACTAAATGAACAATACACTGCTTTCATTAAGGACTAATTTCAGGATTTTTAAAATCTCACATGGGTCAGATTTTACATGAAGGCCTAATTTCAAAATTTACTTCAAACAGTACCATTCCATGTCCAATTCATAATTATTCTTTCTTAATCCGTTTTAATTTAGTAATGAAAACAGCATACCTTTTTAAAGATGAAGGCACTTGTGTCATTGATGCATTGCAAAACACATATACATGGCGCAATCAAAGTGCAAGCTGTGAGCAATGGGAAAGACATCTTAAAACGTGTCAAGTACGAAATGATTTGGACGCGAAAGAACTTATTTTCTTTATTTCTTCAAAATTACTTTTTTATCAGAGTTTGTTATGTCATAATTTGTTTCAGACCAAATAAACATCTAAGCTCACATTTATTTAATTATATTATAATGTAATGTTAAGTTTGTATACATATTTCTTTTCCAAATGGCATTGCGTTGCGTGGTGGTGAATAAAAAAGACAAATAAATTGTTTTTGTTAACTAAATAGCAAATCAGAGAGCAAGCTGCATTCACAGTCATTGTGTGATAAGTAGACTAGGAACAGTCCATACATTTTACTATTTAAGAGATATATGCGTTAATATGTTATGCAATCTACACAATACAGATTATGGCCCTAGCCATGATCGTATTTAGTTTGGGGCTGACAAACCTTTCTGGGTTGGGAGATGCTTCTTAATCGGGTTTTATAGGTTTGGAAATTTGGGGATCATTCTGGTCCGGGTTAATTCACCTGCCTGCTCATTCATCTGCCTGCTTACTCACCTGCCTGCTTATTCACCTGCCTGGTTATTCGCCTGCCTGCTCATTCACTTGCCTGCTCATTCACCTGCCTGCTTATTCACCTGCCTGCTCATCCTCAGTACCCATGCTATTCAAAAGCTATATGAGACCCTGGGCAAATTGGCTATCGAAACACCACGATTTTCTCCGTAAATACACTGTAGTTTTCGTATCGCATGATGTTTGTGTCATGCGGCCAATCAAGCGGCTGCATTTCACCTCATAAATTATTAATCAGTACGAGATTTGTACAGCCAATTTGCCAAGGGTATCATATATTTTATGAATAGCCGTAGGTACCGAGGATGCTGCCTGCTATGATCAATTCTAAACTACAACACGCAATTACTATTTAATGCTTTCAAGCGTCTTATCACCTGTTATGCAAAGTCAAACAGACGCTTTCCATAATTTGAGAATATTCGTAAGACTCGGCCTTTTTCAACCAGATTCGAGAAACCATACACAAATTGAATTTAAAAAAAACGAATTTATATCTAAGTGATACGCCAAAAATACAGAATAATTACGATTGGCAGGGATGCAGGCCAATGTAAAGATTGCCCATTGCCAAACCTGAGGATATACACGCTAGGTCTCGTGTCCTAAAAGAGAGATCAGGCTTATACACCATTGTGGTACCCACCAGGCACCAGGTAATTCACGCAATAACTTTATATCCTTATATTTGGTCAGCTCGGTATACAAGCTTTGATGAAGCTGTCTTTATGATACAAAATCTTGGTCATGTTTTTCTGCTAGGGAAATCCGACATAAAGTCTGCCTTTAGACGCTTGCCTGTATTTTCGATTTCGATTAACTTGGTTTTATGTTTGATGGTAACTTTTATTTTGACAAGGCTTTGCCATTTAATTGCAGTATAGCAATATGGAGGAAAGGGAACTGACCATCATGCTTCAATAATGTCTGTTTTTCTATCATGCAATGGGTTTGCTATTGCTGAGGAACAAACAGAAGGCCTTATAGATTCAGAAGAGGAAATTATCATCATTCAGATACCTGCAATAAAATGGTTAAATGTGTTTTGAAAAGTGAGGATATACTTTAAAAAAAATGTTATTAAGAAAAGATTCCGGCAGATAATTGGTAAAATTGGCTTGAGCATTGAGGATGTAATTTCATTAAAAATGTAACTTTAAGAACATATTCTGGCAGATAATTTGAAAAATTATTTTTAAAATTGAGTATATACTTTCAGCAATAAATGTACTTTTAAGACAATGCAGTTCTTAATTGGATCTTTAAACTTGTGCTTGCCAGGGTATTTTCCCTTGCCGTCCATTCTGTTGCGGACTGATCAATTCAATATGTGACAATGGGTCACTTTCAAGAAATTGTTAAAGAATTTCAATAGTATTTCAGTCTTCCATGAAAGGTACTGGATTTGTAATTTGGTCTTTCAGTTATTCACAGATAGTGCAGGTGTTGGGGCGTGTTTTTGCAGGAAAGAGGCACATGCACATTGGCCACATGTCTGGATTAAACATGGTTGCACGGAGGACATAACCATTTAAGAAGTCTGGATTGAACGGGGCCTCATTGCGGACATAACAGTTTTTAAAAAAAATCAGACTTTAGTACCACTTTACATATGGGTTTTGTGTTTGTGGCTGATGATTGCTTTCAAGGCATGTATCTGGTTTTTTCAAATAAACTTTCAGACTGATCGAGTCGCTTTAAATTGATTTGTGTATGCGTTTTTTGGCATGCACTGCAATAACAATGCACATGGCAGGGTCGCCAGAGGCAGGAATATGCATTTGTTGGAGGTGAACCTCACTGGTGTGTTTTCGAAAACCTTATGGTGATGCTCATTGCTTAAGCCCTTCTTGATAATGAACCACTTTCCTGAATTCTGTTTTGTTAACTTGCAACTCTTTATGAATTCTGTTTTGTTAACTTGCAACTCTTTATGAATCTGTTTATGTTATACTTTCTTTGCTATTGATATTTAACATATACATTATCTAACTTCTCATACGCGCACCTACCTTCCTTTATCTCTCTTTTTCTCTTACATCTCTCTCTCTCTCTCTCTCTCTCTTTCTCTCTCTTTCCCTCTCTATTGCTATCTCTCCACTCAGTATGTAAATGTTGTTCTTGTATGGTAAATGACACAGCTAAAGTAACATTATTCTTTCTGACCATGTTTAATATTCACCGTTAAATTAATCAATCTTCATTGGATAGGACCTAAAATAACCCATGAGCTTTGAGTCCAATTAATTTATCAATTGTATATTTCTTAATGTTTCCTACTAGGTAAAATATACGAAAATTAAATATGTTTAAACTAAGCCACTTACATTATTTGTATATCGGAATTAAATAGTGGTCTGTCTTCCTGAAGTTAGTAAGTGAAAGCGCCTTCGTTCACATGCATTAATCCAAAGTGCTAAGGTATACAGTTTTAAAGAGGCATCATTGAAATGGGGAAGTGTAGATGTTAGGCAATATGGTACGTATGACATCTGTGATCGGAGCTTGATGTGTTGCCAAGCTCTTTTACAACCTTCTAGTAATTTTTCAACAATCCATGCAGAGGTGGGATCCTCAAATTTGTTTATCTTGTGATGGAAACTAATCTCCGACAAGTATGTGGAAATACTGCATGGAGAATAACCAATCGCAAAACTGTAGGAAATCAAGAGTGTAATTTGGCCAATGGGAGCAGCAGATAATTGTTGTAACCTGTATTTGTTTGCGAAATGATATAAAGACTGATAGATTTCTTGTTAGCGCTTTGTGAATTAGCTGACATGCTTTCCGTAATTTGGACTTTGCTGAAAGATGGTCCGAGTGCAAATGGTCACCATTATCACACTCACAATTTAGTGGTGTACTAGCAAAAGCTATATGATCATTAGATGTACATACTCCTTTCGCATTGGTTTAGCATCTGTCTTGGAAGCAAGACCTGAACCGAATGAACTGATTAAAAGATTGGGTAGATGGAAATATGATGCCTTTGAGCACTACATCCGTCTTAACTAATAAAACCTTTTATAATCAGTATAACCCATTTTATAATGCTTTATAATCTGGTTCACAAGCTGTCACAATTCCTTAGTCTATTTACAGATATTTGTCTCATTGGTGACTGATTGCCAGAGTGGAAGGACGAACTAATTTTAGAGGTTAACCCGGTCTGGGTGTGTATGATAAAAAGGTCCTTTGGCTTTGTACCAGTAGTATTAATTGCAGTCATCTGCTTTCCAAGTTATAGTTTACCCTTCAAGAAACGGCCAGTCATGTTTGTAGTTCCCCTAGGCGGGAATGATCTTGTTGGTACTACACAATGGAATATTATGAAGTGCATGAAAGGCGACTTCCATTATATTGCTTTTGCGTTCCCCCACTGCTTTTATTGTTTGTTCAGACATCGTATCATGGATGTCCTGGAGAGGCCTAGCATCTAATCAGGGAAACGCATCAATAGGGCTGGGCGAGAAATTATAAGGAATCTCGAGATTGGTAGATCAATTATACGTAATATAGATATAATCAAAGCGTTGAAAGTGCTAATGGTATAGGGGCATATGTAAGTTGAAAATATATGGCATAGATAATATGGACAAACATTGTTGAAACAATAAACAATGACTTTTAAAACAAGCCAAACCAAAAATGTGTGAAGCAACACATACTGCCTGCCAATAACACATACCTTATTTATCAAAGTTTGACCCTTTTCTTGTATAAAGAAAATAAATCAGGATGGACAAAAGATTGACAAAAAAACAAGCAGCGACCCGTAATTAAAATATTTCCAGTTCAGAAATCACTAAAGATCCACAATGTATATTGTAATCATGCTGATAAATAAAAGACAATCGAAAGCATGCTAGAGTTATGTTTCTTTTTGCACTGCACATCTGAGTTCCCTATACACCAAGTCTTAAATTGATACATTGGACATCTATTGAGACAATAACCGAAGAAATGAAAAAATGAGTTTACACCTAAAAACAAGATCAGATTTGTGTTCAAAATATTGTATCGATCTCCTAATCCCAATGTATACGTGTGACGACTTTGAAATGGACCCGCGAAACAGAAACAAAGTTTTGACCCATTAATGCAAACCGTAACGGACAGACGGACGGATTGATGCACACAAAGACGGACAGACAGTCAGTCGCTCCGGAAAAAGTACACAGCTTTGGGAAGCACTCATTAACGAACATGGGCATTTCACGGAACGCATGTGTTGTATGCGAAAGTCATATAATAAGTGAGAACATGGAAAGACAAAAATATACACACTCCAAACGCAGCATGCTAAAGTTATGGTAATGGGGCACTGCAAATCTCTAGGTCATAAGTTACCTACAAACCAAGTTTGAAATGGATACAATGGAAATTATTTGAGACAATCGCTGAACTAAATAAGGAAAAATGGAAATAACTAAAATAAACAGACCAGAGTTATGTACCTAGTACTTTACCTTTCTCCTGATCACACGGTATAAGTGTGACCACTTTGAAATAAATCTGCCATACAGTAACAATGTGTTGACCAATACATGCAATCCATGACGGACGGACGAATGCACATTCAGGCAGACAGCCGGCCGGACGCCGGATTATACCCCCAAGCTTTACATACAGAGACAACTCATGAAGTATTGATTACAGAAGTCGTACAAGGTTAATTTACAAAAACCTATTTAGACTACATTTCTAGTTTATTTGTCAACAGATACATCAAGGACTAGATTACACGTTGACGGACGGTGAGTCTTCAATTAACGCTAGAAGCCCCTCAATTATAAAATAAATAATGACCTTGCGGTTATAACTCGTGTGTATGTTGACATTTTTGGGCCAAATTTCTTTCCGACGTTTGACAAAAGTCAATGCGACATGCGTCATTCGTCTTTCACCAATGGGTTAAGTCTATGTGGAAAAGCAGCCAGTTGCTTGGGAAGATTGTTGTGTGGAGTACTGGTGTGAGAAAACCAGGAAATACATTTGTAGGTGAACTGGCCCCCGTGATATTACTAAGGAAATGTTATAAAAAGGCGTTAACCCCAATCAATCGATGTTGAAAAATTAACTTATCTCTAATTTGTAGATTTAATTTATATTTCCTTTTTTTAATAGTGATGAAAACATTGTGGAAAAAGACAAACTTGCCGATTATCATTCATCTGTTAAGGTGAGTCAAATGTGTCTAAAAGGTGCAACGGTTAAAATAATAACTGTAGACAAATGTTTTCGTTATCTAGGTTATAGAAAAAAAGTGATTCATGTTTCAAAGCATTGTTTGGAAAGGAGGAATTGCTCATTGTCAGCAATTGCTCCGTTTGCAAATACACTTTCAACATTCGTATGTAACTAAGTAGCTATAACGGGAACAGGTTCAACCCTTTCCCGCTTACAGTCGCTTGTTGACGCATATGCAGCAGATGGTTGCAAAATTGTTTATCGTGACTCATTTCCTCTTTTTCCACAAAGGTTTCAACTATATATTTTTACCCTTGATGTAAGGCAACATTGCTCGTTATCATTCATCTCTAGCATGTTATTCAAAATGTGTCGAGTAAAAGAATGTCCATAGTTAAACGTTCAAATATGAAAATAATTAATTTGAAACGTGTCTGAAAGCATTGTGTGAAAAGGAGGAATTGCTCATAATTAATTTGAAACGTGTCTGAAAGCATTGTGTGAAAAGGAGGAATTGCTCATTGTCAGCCATAGCTCCATTTTCAACAATGTTTTCAATATTCGAACTGTTATAGTATCACGGAAAGGGTTCCGCTTCCACGGGGAGGATGTAACCATTTTCCGCTTACAGATGTGCAGCAGACGACAATCGAAAACATTGTGACAAAAGGAGAAATTTCTTATCGTAGGCAATTTCTACTTTTGTCACAATGGTTTCAACTCCTTTCAACAATTGTTTTTACAGTGATTTGCACATTTCTTTATATAAGTCGACTGTTGTAAACTAATAGGGTCACAGCACGATCGACGTTACCTAACACCACTGACATTGAGGTCAATCATAGTTCAGAGTGTGTTTCACGCGTTGGAACTATTTTGTCTCATTAATTAATGCAAGCGGAGGGTTTTTCGTGATTTGGTCGAACCATTGAAATCGTTGAAAGGGTAGATTATAACCAATCAATGTTGGCGTAATCCGACTTTTCGAAAGCAACCTGAGTATGTGATAGGCGCGAAACGCCCCTATCCCAAAAACCAGTGGCCAGGGTTCATCTTATCCCAGTTGGTAATGGACATTTCCGTTAATTGAATTAATTGAGATTGGAAAAAGCAAAAGGAAACGCATGCATAGGGATGGAGGGCTTGATGTCAAATTGTAAGGAATCTCTGGAATGGTAGATCAATTAAATGTGAAATAGATACCAAAGCAGGTGGCCTTATGATATATATGACTGTGTTCACCTTACCCCAGTTGGTAATGACATTTCCCTTAAAATTGTGTCTTAAGCAGTGTCCTCTTTATTTAAGATCGATGACACGTAGGTTTTTTATGCTATTAAAAAGGCCGCTGAATGGTGGACAAATGTATGAATAATTTACTGTGGCGGTATTCTAGCATTGTTATTTATTCCTCAAATGTCGACCTCGAAGCTTGAATTCTGTATCAGCCAGGAACGGAGCCTAATGTGTCACGGATGAGGAGCAATGAACTGTGAGGGGCTAATTTGCATGGCATGTCGAGGATGTGGAACTTTGCAAAGCGGCTTCTCACAGGAGTCCAACAATCCAAAGTTGCATTCATTGCTTTTTCTATGGCACGCATCATTGATACAATTAGTCATAGGGGGGAGAGATGTCCAGAACAGGCAGAGGATGTCCTGTATTAGCGCATCTCTCGTGGAACCAACTATTAGGCCTTTTATGTGTTGAGGATAACTGTGAAGGAAGGATGGATATTTCTGTTGGATTTGGAAGGAATTAAACAATAAATAAGGATGTCGATTTGGAAGAAATTTAAAAAATAAATGCTTAATAAAAGTGTGGAATGGAATGAAAGCGGAAAAGGTCATGGTTTCATACAAGACTACTAGTCATATATAGTTGGTGCGTGCAACTGCATAAAAGTCTTATGATCACTGTGCTGTGCACCATTATGGCTGAATACCACTAGCGTCCAAATATCTCCACAATTAATGTAATAATAATGTTTGTTGTTATTATTTCTTGTCTGTGAATAAATGTGTTGTATTTGATGATTTTACTTTGATGTTGTCATTTTCTTGCGTCGACATTTTAAAATAAATCAAGACTTATCTTTTAATTTGAAAACAAAATTCAGTATTGTGAAGCCACTCATTAAAAGAGAAAAGGACTGTCTTTAATGCTGATATTGTAAATATACTTTAGCTTTAGCGTACATAGCATGAAATAAATTAAATACGAGGTTAATTCAATACATACTGATAACATTTGAAAAATAAATTTCTGTTAAAACGTATCATAGCTTAGTGTTTTTAAACAATCTCAATCGTAGTATTTTCGAAGCAATAACATTTAGTTTATACTTATAGCAAATCGTACTCTCATGTAAAATCTGGAAAACGAATGAAAAATATAGGCGCCTGCTTCTAGAGGTGACTAATGAAGCCGGATGCGTGACCGAACTTCGCAAAAAATGACTACTTCGTGCTGAGGATTTTGTTTTTAAAAAAAAGATGCATCGTTAGAAGAATATGCCTTTCTTGTACTGAAAAAATGTCAAACTAAAACCATTACAGCACACTACAGTGGGGAAATGACAAACTCTCTCATGAACACTTTACCTGGTGTGCTGTTTTAAATCCTATGAATATGAATGACCTGTTGATATCATTCTGTATTGTATACTTTGATACTTTTCCTTCTATTTTCCATTGTGATAAAGGATGCAGTATCCGTCGATATTGCACGGGTCAATATTGCACGCATCGATATTGCACTCAGATCTTGGTGAAGTGTTTAAAACAAACAAAATGACACATTTTAAATAGCCAATATAAAGTTGTACAATACAAAGGTTATTGCCTGATTATTGGAATATATTGTGTTGGGACTCCTTCCATCGGTGGAGTTCTGCCAAGATCGGGCAACTCAGCCGAAGGAACTCGTCTAACACAATATGTTCCCATATAGATGCAATAACCTATAAAATCAGATAGGAAAGTTTTAACATGCCTATGTACAGAATATCATTAAATATTACAATACACCCAATGCCTTGTGGAAATGAGAAAAGTTATTCGCTAACCTTCTTTACCTAGTATAATGGCATATAACTCAATTAGTTTATTTCCCTCTTTCATAGACTACAATAACAACCTAACGATGTACTTTTCTTTTAGATAGGAAAGTATTGCAGTAAATTGCAGTGATGAAATTAATATATCATTCGAGAACCTTATACCTTATAAGATGCTTTCAGTAATATGAATGAAAATGTTCATTGTTTATTTTCCAATCTCATAGACTAAAACTACATGTATAACCCGATGATATCACACTTTGTTATAGATATGAAAGGGCTAACATGTATTTAACCGGAGTATTCTTAACTAGTCCCATTCGATATACTAATTGGTATATGTTTGACAAACTTGCGATAGCAAGGATACGAAATATATAGCTACATTTTAAATGACTGAGAACACAAAATCTGTTCACCAAAACATTAATGCAAAACATTCTTGACGAATTACGATTGCAAACATGATCAAAAGTCAAATAAGTAGAAGTCTAAGTAACCAAATAAAATTTCAAATCTGTCAATATCATTTTTAAGTGCTATAAAGTAGGGTATCACTTCTGCCAAAGTTATTTAATAGAAATGTTCCATTAGTGATTGTCTACGAAAATTGTTCAAGCCATATCAATAGATTGAATAAAAAAGGCAACGAGGCGGCATCAGAAAAATGACAACATTTTAAAACACCATTCTTATGAAAATGTGTCTGAGTTGCTCCTTCATTGAAACTGATCGTGATTCTTTAAGCCATAGTGACTTGTTGAAAATTATGGCAGCCATACGAAAGCCAAATAAATTGGTTGAACAAGGGCAGCGATGCGGCATCAGAAAAAGACAAAATGACAATATTCTTAAAATCCAATCCTATGAAATGTCTGATTTGCTTCTTCATCGACACTCTTCATGATTCTTTAAGCCATATTTACTACAGCTTATGCAAATATTGTAGAAGGAATATTCGTACTAAATTATCTTTGAATCTGACAAGCGGGTTCATGAACCCGCTTGTCAGATTCAAAGATAATTTAGTACGAATATTCCTTCTACAAGATTTGCATAAGCTGTAGTAATTATTTGAAAAAACATGGTAGCCATACCGCATCAGAAAAGGGGCAAAATGATAACTCTTATTAGTTCCATTTCTATTCAAGTGTTTGTCTGATATTAGGATACAGCTGTAATTAAGCGTAATTTAAAAAGATAGCTGCGATGCTGCATCAGAATAGGAATAAAGTGAACTGTTAGCTCCTAAACCATTGAATAGATATCAACCTCACTTAGAATGTTACTTTGGTGGGTCCTTTACAAATATTTAGTATCATAACAAATGTGCTTTATGGGAAAGTGTACATTTACATTGTCCACTCCTAGCACTTGATTAAATTCTGCGACATATACTACATGGCTATCACTCAGGTGACCGTGTCAAGGCCACGCTTGTGTTCTGATTTTGGATATATGCATAACTCTTTGTACATTATTACATTTAATCAGTTCATTTTAATACAAAGTTTCTGTCAAAATAGAACCTTGCAAGCAATTTCGTTTAACAGACACTAAAAGTGAAGTATAAAACTGGAGATGAACAACCAGAATTTAAAATACAACTATTTTGGTAAAATTAACTTCTAAGTTTTATTATTATTGTAAACATTAATATATTTCATACTATGAATGCTTCAGTTGGTTCAGTACAGCCGATTAAAAGGAAGAAACTGTACTGTCTGGAATTTTCATGGTGGGATTTCCATAGAGCCATTGTGTAATATGATCATTTAAAAGCAATGTGCACAGAATGATACATTTGGGGTTGTGGTCAATTAATGTTCAAAGACCAACAAGAATTTATGATCTTGAAAATATTTCATTCTGGCCTGATGTATCGTTACTTGTCTATCATGGTAGGAGTTATTTTAAATACACATTTCTATATGCACTTCTGCATATCCGCTTAACCGATTGCAATTTTACCTTTAGTACTTTGATAATTATACTAAAATATGATTTACTTACTGCCTTTAGCAAGACTTTTTCAAAGCTATTTAGAATCCTTTGAAATATGTGTACTGGATCTTTGACGTCTAGACTTATACAATATATACATCGACTGAGTGTGCGTGATGCTGACGTTAATTGACATCACAGTACCGTCTTCCCTTGGCCCGATACATTCAACGGGCATGTTTCAGAATATTGAATATCACATTTCATGATTTAGCTTCTTTTATTATGTAAGATATTACTCATTGTGATTATGGCATTTCGAAGCATGTTATTAACAAGAGGGCCATGAGGCCCTGGAATCGCTCAAAATGTGATCTCTATAGTGTTAACTATATTGTTCTGCAATTTGACTTAGTGTCCTATACCTGACCCATATTCGAACTTAGCCTAGATATTATCAGGACAAATATTCTGACAAAGTTTCAACATGCTCAAGCCAAAACTGCGGCTTCCAGAGTGATGACAAGATTGTTCTTCAATTTGGCCTAGGGACCTAATTTTAGACCTAATATGACCCATATTCAAACCTGACTAGAAATGACTCGTATTCAAACTTGCCCTAGATAAAACTAAGACAAACATTCAGACAATGCTTCAACATTCTCAAGCCAAAAATACGGCTTCAAGAGTGTTAATTCAATTTTCCTTAAATTTGGCCTAGTGACCTATGTTTTGACTAGAAAAGACACAGTCGATTTGATGTAGATATATGTTCTGATGAACTTTCATGAAGATTGGATGTAAAATGTTGCCTCTAGAGTGTTAACAAGCAAGTGTTGACGACGGACCACGGACAAAGGGCGATCACATTAACTCACCTTGAGCACTTCGTGCTCTGGTGAGCTAAAAATGTATAGCGACTGAATGATATTCTTTGTGACAGTCTAATAAAGATATACACTGTTCGCATATAACTTACATAAGTTTGTTAAAAGCTTTCGTCAATATGTGTTGATTCTGATATAATGGGCGAAATATACTGATGAATGTGAATCTATACATATGGATGTGAACCTATACATATAGATGTGAACCTATATAGATGGATATGAAGCTATACGGTTAAGAAATATACAGATGGATGTGAACGTATACAGATATTTGTGTTCTTTTTAAAATATATCCTTATTGAATTAAAATAATCAGAGCTTCAAATAATTTTCAATTGAGTTAAATAATTTTTACCAAGATACTTCTTAACAGTTTGATTATTATTCGTCTTGTCGCTCGCTTATGAGCAGACGCAGACACAACATATAGAATAATTGCATACGTCGCCGTTTGGCCACATCCATTCTCGAAAGGCAAACAGGCTGCTTTTGTAACTAGAGGGCGAACAGGGAAGCTCTGGAAAAGATGACGCGTAAGCGCAAAATGATCTGTATCTTAACTGACCTCACAATTTCATATGGTGTAGATAGACAAGAACACGTGTTTAAGGTTACTTACTGATCTCAATACATTCAGGATCATCCGGGGTCCATTCCCCATTGGTGCAGGTCAAACTGGTGACAGAAGGAACGTAACCAAGGTTACACACAACAATTGCTGTTTCGCCTTCTAGTGAAATAATACCGCAGGTTTCAACTGTGCCGTCTGACAGATCAGGTAATTCACTACGTTGACAATTGGTATTTGCTGAAGAAAAAAAGGTTGATATTTTGAATGCCCATACACACCATTACCTTTGACCACACAAAGTAAAATGTTTTAGACATGGTGGAAAATAAAATATGTCTGAATAACCCAATGGCGAAATTTTACTTTTCACATGTTTTCATACTATGATGCTGACAAGAGCAGATTCTTTTCAAACAAAGATATTTACAAGAGCATATTGTTTTAAACATGCTGGCTAGTTTCAAGTGCACGTCCTTGACTTTATATTACAGACGAATAACACTGATAAGATTCTGTTAAATGATGCATCGAACTAATGATAGTTTAGCCGAGCTACAGGAAAAACAACCGTATGGTCCATGTGACAATTTGAAGATCGATTTGTATTGCCATCAGATACAGGTGACTCTGTCATATGTTTCTTTGTTACTAACATTGTATATTCGATAAGCCTGCGCGGACGACACTGCTGGCAAATGAATTTCTGTTTATTTTCCTGATATGCAGCCAACATAAGAAAATGCTGTGAACCGTAAATTGGTTTAGGCTACATATTGCTTCCTATTTTATAAAAACTTAACCCTAACCCTATCTATGGGTTCAAAAAGTCTAGAAACACAGCTGAATGCTTTAAGACTAACACACAAATTAATCCTAATAGAATAATATGCAGTATGTTGTCTCCCTGCACATGATATATATACAAACAAGTATATAAATATATGAAGATCAGGTTAAATTGTCCTGAATCCTATCAGATAATTCAAATATAATAGTACACTGTAACTTGATAATTGTAGCCTCTGGTAATTCTTAACAATTAAATAGGTCATACATGTCAGTATGAGGTTAGGGAGAATCATTACCCCTGTGTTATATGTTAATTTCTCAATACTTATTGTCAAATACTTAATACATTTATGTGTATTTCTGATCGCAATATTTATTGTCAAATACTTAATATGTGTATTCCTGATCTCAATATTTATTGTCAACTACTTTATATGTGTTTTCCTGATTTCTATATTTATTGTCAACTACTTGTTATGTGTATTCTTTATATCAATACTTTTTGCAACTACGTGTTATGTGTATACCTTATATCAATACTTATTGTCAACAACTTGTTTTGTATATTCCTGATATCAATTTATTTTCAACTTCTTGTTATGTGTATTCCTTATATAAATACTTATTGTCAACTACTTGTTATGAGTATTCCTTATATCAATACTTACTATCAAATACATAATATGTGTATTCCTGATCTCAATATTTATTGTCATCTACTTGTTATGTGTTTTCCTGATTTCAATATTTATTGTCAACTACTTGTTATATGTATTCCTTATATCAATATTTTCTTCAACTACTTGTTACGTGTATTCCTTATATCAATACTTATTGTCAACTTCTTGTTATTAGTCGCCGGGTTATATTTTTAAAAGTTTTCGAAAATGACATGGGAGGATGAGTTATTATTAGAAAAATACAAATTTAAATGTCTTGACATATTACAATTGCGTTTGTTTAAAAACACTTAGTTATGAGACATCTAAAATGAAAAAAATATTCCGAAGTTTTAAGTATTTGCAGTTTCTTTATTTTGACTCGCATTTAGGTTTTGTTGTTTTATTTACGAAGACAAAACAGTCCCTAGTAGACTTGCAGCAGACTGTTATGTGTCAATATCATTTAGGATGCCAAGCTAATATCATTTTGAGAAAAAGAGAAAAAACTCATGTCTTCAGCGATTTAACCCTTTTCTCATTTTTTTAAAAGTAGATAGCTGCAAAGGTGTCCAATGTTGACTTTAATAGGGGAAAGGTAAAACGACGAGCTATTGCATGCAAATCCTTAATTGTCTGATTTGTGGTTTTATTGATAAATAATAAAAAATTCAAATAGTCTGACAAACATCTTGAAAAGTGTATGTGGAATTCACAAATCTTATAATTATTCCTTAATGAAAGCACTGTATACATACTTAGACTAATGATTGGCAAGATTACTCATTTTCATTACTGTTTGTGATCAATAATTAGTTAGCTGTGTGTATGGTCAACCTACCTTAGAATGGAGATTGATCATAAACAATGAAAGGCTTCAATTATATTTCAATGAAGGACATTCACTTCGTTGACAAAAAAAAGTTATGATACATTTTCTCTTGACCCCACCCCTGATGTTCCAATATGCCCCTCAGTTGATAACTGTTTTTTTCAACTACTATAATATTAGTGTTATGCATAACTGCAGTATGGTATCTTCTTTCTCTTGTGTGTATTCCTTATATAAATACTAATTGTCAACTACTTGTTATGTGTATTTCTTATATCAATGCTTATTGTCAACTTCTTGTTATGTGTATTCCTTAAAGCAATACTTATTGTCAACAGTTTCTTATGTATATTCATTATATCAATACTTATCGTCAACTACTTGTTATATGTATTCCTTCTATCAATACTTATTGTCAACTGCTTATTATTTGTATTCCTGATTTCAATACTTATTGACAACTAATTTTCATGTGTATTCCTAATATCAATACTAATTGTCAACTACTTGTTATGTGTATTTTTTATATCAATACTAATTGTCAACTACCTATAATGTGTTTTCCTGATTTCAATCAAATCCGAATACGTTCTCAAGCTTCCTGTTTGCAAGGTCTCGGGTGGATTTTGGGTTGGGTTTGGGTTAGGCCCCGGGTCCAATTCCACCAACCTTACTTAGTGTTTAGCAATACTTAAGGCGTCGCAAAAGCTTGCCTGGCACACTAACGATTGTTTTATATTGTTTGACCTGTATTATGTGCTTTTATCTTTCCCCAATGTGTTAACCTGAGCCACGTTAAAACCCTTACCCTACTTATATAACGATATTCTAAATAGACGGTAAATGCAATAAAGTTTTAAGTACTGTCACTTGTTTTACAGCCTGAGGAAATCGAAGTTCTTGATCAGACCTTAACATGGACGCAAACTAATCCTGATCTTCAATGCTAGCAAAGCCGAAGCCTGACTTTTATGAGACGGTGTCCATTTACTTACTATCCGAGTCACACGTGGCATTCTCAAACGACCCCCCTGTCTGACACGTAATTGTGTCTTGTGATGCTGTGTATCCTGGATAACAGTTCACTGTTGCTTCTGTCCCGCAAAACAAGTCCGGGTAGCACATAACACCGTTCGTCACCTCAGGTATAGAGCATTCTACGTATTTAAAAAGAACAACAGTTGTAACAATTGTCTAACCGAACAAGAATCCTAAACTGCGTTATCATCACCAGCAGCAGCATCACCAATAGCATTACAGTTACATGTAAGTTAAGACACTTCATGTACAAATTATGATATGGAAGTAATCATTGCTATATATAGATAATTACTGCTATTCTTCAATGGCTTTATGACCTTATGGCATCTTCAAAATTTGAGCAAAGAAATCAGTTACTGCATTTGGGAACTGTGAATGATGTCCGATCACACAGAGATTTATATGTTCCTAAAGCAGTTATAAGCATACACAAGTGAGTGTTCGAGCATTAATAATATCGACTACTAGATTTGAACTTAAGGATGTACTGAACTGAGGTTTTGAAATTTAAAAAAAAAATTTTTTTTTTTTGTTTAGCCATTATACCTTTTTATAATTCTTCAAAATTTAAAAAAAAGTGGATAAAATTTGCTTGAGATAAAGGGCCTATTTTTTGCATGAGCCTTCAATTTTTTCGTGAGACGCTGTCCAGTTGCCGTGTTTGATTAAGAAATAAAACTGGTAAAAAAGAACATATTAAAGTCCATGTATATAAATTTTAATCTAAAACTTGTATAGTATCATATTGTTTTGAAAAAAAGTAGAAAATATTGGAAAACTTTTTTGACATTTGAAGATATGTTTGAAAAATTAATAAATATATATTCATATTTTAACATTTTTTAGCCATTCAAAGAAGAAAAACTGAAAATATTGCCCAGCGACATATACTTTTCTTATTAAAATCTGATAAATGATAGTAATTGAAATAACGTAGAGAAGTTTCAGAAAAAGTTAAATATTACAAATATGTTTTTTCCTTATTTCAAAGTTTTGAAATTGTCTATTCTTAAATCTGACAAATATGGATTTTCATTAGTGTCAAATAGTGTCTATTTTTTAGCTTTAATTACAATGCATTGCATGAACTTCCAAAGATATGGATATAATACCTTCAGAATGAGATTAAAACCACAAGAAGATAAACAATTAGCATCTCATCTTTCAAATATCGGCAATTTGCGTGAAAACATTTTTTATTTCATGGGCTGAAATAGCGAAAAAAACGCTCACCATAAGGCTTTTATAAATTGATCTAGCAAAAAAAAAAGCCCAGTACCATACCTTTTTTTTTATTTTTTTTAATTTAACATATATCCAACTTTCAAAAAAAAATATTACAACAAAAGTTAAATATTATGAAAAATCCACTTTTCAGTTCAGTACATCCTTAAGACGTCAATATGTAACTTTCGGAGGAGTCCGAACTTAGTTCGTCTGCAATGACATCATGAACCTTTTGCAGTTTTCTTAGTATAAACGACATATGTGCGACGTCAAATATGGACACTCACAGATAACTTGTTTTATACTATCAGTGGTAAACGCTGATCACAGTTTATAATACCGTTTCTCTTCATCCGGAATGGTTACCTATATGTTAACAATGTTTGGCTTTACATCTGTAAACACATCTTAAATAACACTTAAGATTTCAGTGTGTAAGTGTTCAAATCTAGAACATTCTGGGCTCATACCTATTCTTAATTTCCAGTTGTCGGTTTTTTATGCTTTTACAACAGTATGTACAGTAATGTCATGCTAGTTTTAGACGGCAAAACGCAGCATTGCTTATATTTGTACTGATCGTAATTAAACGATTCTATTTATTCAATATTCTGAAAATATCAGGGATATAGCGTTTAGAGACGTTTAATTTTGTACAAAAGCCAAACCTTTTATGAGCAGCAAGTTCTTACTCAGTGATCCTTTTTTTGAAACTGAGTAGCTTATGCAAGTGATGCGACATACCGAATTCCCAGTTGCATCGCATGGTCATGTTTGTGAATACAAATGCTGTATTCCCGATGAGGAGCAAAAGTGGAACGTCATATTTTCATCACGTTACTTTACTAACTCATGCTGAATTCAAAAATTCCGTTTGGTCGCGTATCGATAAAAACTGTACAGTAAGAATTGCAAGGTGTCAGATGATCAGCGAATTTAAGGGTTATCACATCTGAGATAATGCCCGAGGTTTAAAGTGTAATCGGAGTCCTTTAACTGATGTTAAAGTTCGTCTATATAAACCAGTTAATAAATCGTTGAAGCAACTCCTACCTGGATATTGCTGTATCAAGTATGCCTACCTTTTATGTTACATTTTGAAGTAGACCATACTCCTACTGCCGTACACATGATAGTAGCACTGCTTGCTGTATAACAGTTATCGCAGTTTACTGTCGCTGTCGCCCCGACGGATGTATCTCCAGTACCCGTTACATTAGCATGCTCAATCGTAGGTAGAGGTCCACAGTCTTATAAACAGAGAACATATAACCAATACATAAAATCTTAATTACAAATTGTACTAGATTGGTTTATTGAAACTGTTTGAACAATAGTACAAAGAGTGGAAGACAGAGTGTCGATATTTGATTATGGGAAACTGAGAAATGTGTCGTTTGAAGCCATTACATTGTCTTAAATAACCCATCTGCTGCTATGTCGTCACATTTCGTCTTCATCAGAGACACTCTTTTCAACAACATTTCCTTCAAATTACGGCGCCGTACTCACTTGCCTATGGGTTGTCTATATTTTTCGTAACATTGTTTCATAACGGTTCTTGCATCTTACATTGCTGCCTCCCCACATATATATAGAGACATATATAGCGTGTGTAGTGGAAACCCTTGTCCTAGGCTAAACAATTTTTTTGCCAGCTGTCGAAAGGAAAGTTGACATAGGATATTTTATAACATAAGATGTGTCACCTTAAGCAACGATGTAAACCAACATGAATCTACCTTTCTTGGTACAAGACGCAGAGCTCCACTCGTAAGTGTCGCCTGCTATCTTTTGGCACGTGATCACATCAGGCTCGGGATCATAGCCGGCATTACAGGTCAGTTCAGCAGTGCATCCTCTGCACGTACTTCCATCTAGCAAAGTCAGATTACCGTTTGACACGGGAGGTGTTCCACCACAGTCTGTGAGAATTTTTAATCAAACGAATTTTACTTTATGATGATATATTTTCTTTATTACCTGATTTGCTGTTGATTATGTAATATTCTCGATGTTTAATACTTATTTATTCATGTCCGTATAAATATATGATGGTGCCATTTATTTATGGCACGCTTTGTTGCTGATTTCTAATAAATAACAGTCGATAATATATACAGGATTAATATGATCAATTCTACTGTTTCAAACAGCGATGTGTCAAGTAAGAATTTTGAGCTTTTACACTTTCTGTAACTCACCTTACCTGTCGCAAGAAAGTAATTCTCGTCAAAGTTACCTTGTTGTTTACAAAGGTCCACTCAAATTGATTTGTCAAGGTTGTCTCGTAGTTAATAAGGATGGAATCGACTTGATGTGTTCAAGTTAACTTGTTGTTTACAAAAAAATGACTCAATTTAAATTGTCCAAATCAAGAAAAACCTAAATAAGCGTGTATAAGATATCCCAATTGACAACAATTTCTAGATTTGTCGCAAATTTGTTATCCTGAATGATTTATAAAACAAAGCATTCAATAAACAAAACATAGTTTGTTAAGGTTTGTGATCGATGTTTATATCTACTTGTGAACACACGAATAGTTTCAGAGCAAGTCGTGCATATACCATTTTTATTGCTCAATCATTGACATAAAGCTCTATCGGATTCCAAAACAAAAAGTAATCCTTAACTTTCCATCAGCATAAAATGTTTATCTTAAATAGAAGTGTAAATTAAGAAGGTTAAGTGTATTTGCGTATGCATCTATAATTGTAAACGTGAATTTCACCTTTTTCCAAGGACACTATAAACAAATATTAATTAAGATAATTGTTAAAGCTCAATATTAAACAGAAACAGAAACTTATTCTTTATTTTTTAAATGGTTTATATGCATTGTACTAAGTAGAGGTTTATACAAATATAATTGAAATGCACACATGTTTCTAGAAAATATATATGGACTGCGTCATACAAAAAACGGGTTTTTGGGAATGTGCGACAAACCTAGATCAGTCATCGCACCATCATCACTCACGTATACCTATATTATTTATCGCACAATCATCACTTACGTATACCTAGATCATTCATCGCACCATCATCACTTACGTATACCTAGATCATTCATCCCACCATTATCACTCACGTATACCTAGATCAGTCATCGCACCATCATCACTCACGTATACGTAGATCATTCATCGCACCATTATCACTCACGTATACCTATATTATTTATCGCACAATCATCACTTACGTATACGTAGATCATTCATCGCACCATTATCACTCACGTATACCTATATTATTTATCGCACAATCATCACTCACGTATACGTAGATCATTCATCGCACCATTATCACTCACGTATACCTATATTATTTATCGCACAATCATCACTTACGTATACGTAGATCATTCATCGCACCATTATCACTCACGTATACCTATATTATTTATCGCACAATCATCACTCACGTATACGTAGATCATTCATCGCACCATTATCACTCACGTATACCTATATTATTTATCGCACAATCATCACTTACGTATACCTAGATCATTCATCGCACCATCATCACTCACGTATACCTAGATCATTCATCGCACCATTATCACTCACGTATACCTATATCAGTCATCGCACCATCATCACTCACGTATACGTAGATCATTCATCGCACCATTATCACTCACGCATACCTAGATCAGTCATCGTACCATTATCACTTACGTAAACCTAGATCATTCATCGCAAAATCATCATTCACGCATACCTAGATCAGTCATCGCACCATCCTCACTTACATATACCTAGATAATTCATCGCACCATCATCACTCACGTATACCTAGATCAGCCATCGCACCATCCTCACTTGTGTATACCTAGATCAGTCATCGCACCATCATCACTTATGTATACCTAGATCAGTCATCGCACCATCATCACTCACGTATACCTAGATCATTCATCGCACCATCATCACTTATGTATACCTAGATCAGTCATCGCACCATCCTCACTTACGTATACCTAGATCAGTCATCGCACTAGTATCACTCACGTATAACTAAATCAGTCATTGCACCAGTATCACTTACGTATACCTAGATCAGTCATTGCACCAGTATCCCTCAAGTATACCTAGAACAGTCATCGCACCAGTATCACTTACGTATACCTAGATCAGTCATCGCACCATCCTCACTTACGCATACCAAGATCGGTCATCGCACCATTATCACTCACGTATACCTAGATCATTCATCGCACCATTATCACTTACGTATACCTAGATCATTCATTGCTCCAGTATCACTTACGTATACCTAGATCAGTCATTGCATCATTATCACTCACGCATACCTAGATCGGTCATCGCACCATTATCACTCACGTATACCTAGATCAGTCATCGCACCATTATCACTCACGTATACCTAGATCAGTCATTGCATCATCCTCACTCACGTATACCTAGATCAGTCATCGCACCATTATCACTCACGTATACCTAGATCAGTCATCGCACTATTATCACTTACGCATACCTAGATTAGTCATCGCACCAGTATCACTCACGTATACTTAGATCAGTCATCGCACCATTATCACTCACGTATACCTAGATCAGTCATTGTACTAGTATCACTTACGCATACCTAGATCCGTCATTTCACCAGTATCACTCACGTATACCTAGATCAGTCATCGCACCATCCTCACTTACGTATACCTATATCATTCATTGCACCATCCTCACTTACGTATACCTAGATCATTCATCGCACCATTATCACTCACGTATACCTAGATCAGTCATCACACCATTATCACTTACGTATACCTAGATCAGTCATCGCACCATTATCACTCACGTATACCTAGATCAGTCATCACACCATTATCACTTACGTATACCTAGATCAGTCATCGCACCATCCTCACTTACGTATACCTAGATCAGTCATTGCACCAGTATCACTCACGTATACCTAGATCAGTCCTTGCACCAGTATCACTCACGTATACCTAAATCAGTCATCGCACCATCCTCACTTACGTATACCTAGATCAGTCATTGCACCAGTATCACTCACGTATACATAGATCAGTCCTTGCACCAGTATCACTTACGTATACCTAGATCAGTCATCGCACCATTATGACTCACGTATACCTAGATAAGTCATCGCACCAGTATCACTCACGTATACCTAGATCAGTCATCACACCATTATCACTCACGTATACCTAGATCAGTCATCACACCATTATCACTCACATATACCTAGATCAGTCATCACACCATTATCACTAACCTATTCGAGAAGGCTCTGGGGGAAGGGTTAGGACTACATCAGAGAACACAAATATCTAATTTGATCGTCACTGTTATAAATTCAAAAAGGTCGGAGTTCGTTTGGCAGGGTTTAGGTTGTTTCACCCATGAGCATAAACTTATTTCGTACACTAGTGTATGATTTCGTATTGTATACCATTGAGAGTATGTAGATTGACCTAACATTTGGTATAATAACCTTACACAGTGCAAGGTAATTCTGAACACCCCATTGGTTTTATTAATATTTTAAATGTGAAACAATGCTAAGAATGGATTGACGAATTCGTGACCCTGAGGCAATCAATTCTAGTTTATCATTTATTACGACTATTGATAACTATGACAATAGTATCAAGTGCTTTGAAATTGAGCGTGATCATTAGAGTTATAAAGGAATGGTGAGCAAACGAAGAAAGAAATCAGAAAAAAATGGATAACGAAAATTATTTATCATATTTTACTTGCCTCTATTAGGTTGGCAAGTTGCTTTGCACTGAGCTTGGTCGCTACTTTCACTACTATCACTTTGTGAGTCACCGGTTCCATCCGAATTATGGGTGTTATCACTTCCGCTCGAACCATGGGAGTCATCACTTTCTTTCGAACTATGGGTGTTACCACTTTCGCTCGAACCATGGGAGTCATGAGTTCCGCCCGATTCATGGGTGTGACCACTTCCGCTGAAACCATGGGAGTCACCACTTCCTTTCGAACTATGGGTGTGACCACTTCCGCTCGAACCATGAGTTTCGCCCGAACCATGGAAGGTACCACTGCCGCCCGAGCCATTGGACTCATCAGTTGTGCTCGGGTTTTGTTTTTTTGCGTCATTTACATTGATGACGATGAAACTGACCTGAAAAATAGATTGTTGATTCAGATGTTTTTGATCCGTCTGTAGCAGAATATTATGTAAACCATTGTGGAAAGGGAGAAAGAACTAATCATAGACTTAGCAACATTGCTGAAAGATGCAGCAATTCGATGTTAGCGTGGGAATCAGCATTTTATGGCTTAAGAAATACTGTTTGATTCGAAAAACAAGTAACCCGCTTTTAAATATATGATATAAATATATGATAACAATAGTTTTTTAGTTAAATATGTAAAACGAAAACAATAATACCTTTTCCCAACGTGTTGACCTCGATCTCTCAAAATTATTGAAAACATTTGTCTGCGCATGCACGTCCTTTTTATTCCTTAATATATTCTTAAAATCGCAAAATTTAGCACAATAACCTCGCCTTTATGAAAATATTTCCATGTTACTGTTATTAAAACCCCGGTGGTTCCCAGTGTTGTTACATATACTCCGCTCTGGTACACTGCTTGTGTTCAGTTGTGTGACTTCGGGTCGAAGTCAAGAGAAAAGTTGAGAAATGTAACAAGAACGGGGTATAGCTATAAATATCACTTCTACAGCCTTGCTGTGGAAGCCGGCTTTTATGGCGACGTTGGTAGAGTGGTTGACCTTTTCGTAAAGTTAAGCAACGTTCATTGCGGTTAGTGCCTGAATGGGTGACCCGCGGTGGCAGAACGCCGGTACACGTTACAATATGGTTTTAATTTACATTTTAATTATAAAAAACCTACTCGCATATAAATAGACTGGTTCACTAATCTTAACTTTCTATTGAAAACTCGAACGAAAACCAGTCAAGTGACGAACTGCTACGGAAATATTTGAGAGTGACCCGCGATGGCAGAACGCCGGTACACATTACAATATGGTTTTAATTTACATTTTAATTATAAATAAACTACTCGCATATAAATAGACTGGTTCACTAATCTTAACCTTCTATTGCAAATTCGAACGACAACCAGTCAAGTGACGAACTGCTACGGAAATATTCGAGAGCTGACTGTAAAATACGGCGCATGCGCGATCAAGACGATTAACACGGCGCAGGCGCAAGCCCATTGCCCATTGCAACAGTGGAAGTTCTAAACACAACAAATAAATGCACTGGTGATGATGCACCCGTGCAATAACACTTTTAACAAGGATATCCAGAATATCACGAGTTAGTTTTTAAACTCTACGCCTTAAAGTATAAAACATAACGCATGGTCGACTGTAATGCAGGGAGTGTGTGTTTGAAGTCATATTTGACCTAGTTTTCTTAAGCATGAATATTGTAAACAACGCGCACTGTATACATTTTGTAGCGGAACAATGAAATTATTTCGACTGGAAGTTATTTTAAGAAGAGTTGTTTAACAATTTTGTGCAATTTCAATCGTACCTTTCAGACTAATTTTCCATTTTTCACATCACTGTTTAATCAAATCGATAGGTCAACGTATGTTAGACGTAAATCGGGTAAGTTTGTGACAAAGAAGAGAGCAGAAAAAGTCGATCAAGTTGTCACGGTACCGACGGACGCTATTTCGGAATCGGACAATCAGAGAGATAACCACTGTAAGTACCCACACAAAAGAGTTTAATTGAAATATAAAATAGATGATGTCTGACATAGATCTGTTTACACACCCTTACCTAGATCTTTGTTTTATGTAAAACAATGTTCGTTCCTAAATTGTCAAAAGTACAATGGTTTAGCTGGAAGTTTTATGTGAAAACAATGGCAATACAAGAGCTGTTGGTGGAAGGCGCGCTGGTCGGATCCACCGCTTATTAGTTACTGAGATATGGACTATAATGTAGTTGCATGCAACACATTAGGCAGAACTTCATAAAGGGTGACAATTTGCATTATTTGCAGGATAGACTTATCTTACTTGGTTGTGTATATACATAGTTGTGAAATTTGGAAGGGTTGTATAAAGTGTCAATACAATGCTTTAAGTAGTTACTGAGATGTGGACTCTTAGTGTAGTGCCATAATTTGCATTAAATGCTGGATAGAGTTATCGTACTTGATCATTTGCATAACATTGATGTAAAATAATTAAACTAATTTTTTACTCGCAAACCCTGTAAACCAGCTTAATTCGGCACATATGTCCACAATGCTAATGTGGCTCCTTAAATTGCTCACCATCGTTGTTTTAACTGACCTAATAATAGCAATGCTTTCGAAAACCACATAAACCGAAACAAGCTTGCTTTTTAATCTTCATCTATATTGTTCGTTTCACGTCCATACGTACGCAGCGAAACTAAAACGGTTATTATTTGTGGATATAAGAAAATACATAAAGGTCTATTGACCCTGCACCCAATATACGAAAGACATTTGTTGATGCATATGCAGCATACATATTTTGAAGGCATCTTTTAAAACAAATGGTTGACTTCTCTGTCTTTAAAGTACAAATTCATTTGAAAAGAGTTTACATTATTTTATTAAGATGATTGTAGCTTTGAATATAGAATAAATGTTTACCAGTCAATGCCGGGCTTTATAGCTCTCACTGGTCAATCAGTGTATATATACCATTTTCAACAATATTGCAGTTATGTCATGACATGCGGACAAGTCAATTTAAATATTTCACAAGTGCATGCATTATTATAATATATACATAAATAAAGATATCTGTCTCAACCATAACTATATGTTCAGTAATGTCGAGCTACCATAGAAGCAGAAATTAGAAGTAAGATGAAGCTAATATTGTTATAATACTTTAATATATGGGACTGATTCCAGTCTACAGGCAGAAATGATGATTTTAATCAAATAACTGTAAATCGGAACGACTGATACAGGATATTGTTTGCTATTGAGCTATTATGGGTCAACATAATTGTCATCAAATCAGGTAAATGATGTGCTGGTAATTATATAAACTATCAGATTGTCAAGAGTTAGAGCACCAGCCTTCCGGTCAAATAAATACAAAAGGTCGCTAGTAAACCCACATAGAAGAAGCAGATCTAACTGCATAAATGTGCAACCTAATATGAATAATAAATTGTTTATGAAAGCAGTTTGCTGATTATATTCTAGACATAGACATTATGTCTGTTAAGCCTTTTTCCATATACAGAAAATATGCAACAGACAACTTTGAAAATACCTTTGTTAATTTTTGGTAAGTATCAATAAAGGAAATAGTAAAGAAAACAATGTAGCGAATAGGGAAAATACTCATGATGAGCAATTTCTTTTTTGTCACAATGTTTAAAAAAGAAAGTAAGAAGCTGTATGTGGGAAAGGGTTAAAAGGATAATGTTCTTTTACACAGACTGTAAGGTAACGTCTTCTGTTAATTACAGTCATGAAGACCAGTGTCAACCAACATCTGCTGAAATCAAGTACAATATGATATGGGTTGGCAGCAAAGAGGAATTGCCGTTGTTTAATTGTTCCCACTTTAGCCAATGACCTTTACAGTACAAACCATATAAAGCATTGTTGAACAAATAGAAAACTGTCAAATGAAGCAATTTCTCATTTTTAAGCTTGTTCTTTCCAAGAAGATGTGTGCATACGGGATCACATAATGTAATGGATTTGGCAGCCTAGACATAAATGAAAAACTGTTGAAAAGGGGTATTGTATTAACCATGCTCTATATGCAATTTAATTTGCAAGCAGACGACTTAGATAGCATTAAGACACAACTGTTAATCTAAAATTGAAGTTAAATAACTGAATAATTTGTGGCAAAGGATAATGCATGTATTTTCTGATTGTGATAATTTTTACCCCTAATCACAATGTTTTGAATGAATGCAACTAGTCAATGTTTTCAAAAGTCATTTGCTGCAGATGCATGTGGGTAAGATTTTTAAATCCAATCAATTTATATTTGTTCTCTTCGGGGGGATAAAAAAACATGAATTTCTAAGAAAAAACATAGCTCTATGGAAATACTTATGAAGCAGACAGTTAAATAAAGCAATGTTTCAACCGGAGGAATATCTAAAAATGAATATATAGTTCACTGTCATTATAGCTTTCTTTGCGTTTTCTAGCAATTATTTACGGACTTTAAAATGGCTTGTTTGAAAAAAAAATATAAATCAGATGTTGACATGTTTTATATGTGATTGTCAGTTTTGCTTATGGCCCGGAATCAACATGTATTTGACCTATGTGTCTATCCATTTAAACCACTTTCTGTGTGTCATCCGTCCGTTGTTAACTTGGTTCTATTTCAACACCTTTGGTTGCTGCGTCATCAGATGGGGTGTATGTGTGCCAAAACGTTAGAATTCAAAATTATATATCCTCATTAACCAGAGGACCAAATATTCAAAGAAATGTGCCTTCGGGGCCCCTCTTAAACATTTTTAAACAATTTAAAACATCTACAATAAATAATGGGCCGGTTTTGATAGTTGGCAGTCTGGTCTCAGACTGGCAGAAGAGAGTGAACAGCTTGCTTGTTTGATATATGTTGTCGTTTGGTCAACGTTTTAGAGCATAGACACGCATTGACCAGTCTCACGTTTTGGGTTATTTCTAAATTTGAAAGTATAGACTGAAGGACAAAACTTGATTTCATTTAACACTAGTTTTAATTTTACAGAGGTGTTAAGTTCATTTATTAAAAAAGAACACAACGCGAACTCGAACGCTAACCGTAGTGTTACAATACTAAATTTGCATTCACAAGTTGATAGTGTAAAGTGTTGATGGGAAGGATGTTTCCTGAAAATTGTTGTGTGGAGCAGTGCTGTTTAAGGCAAGAAACTCTTTTCACCTTGAAATGATTTGAACGATTTTTCACTGGGTTACCTATGGAACATTACCATTTCAAATTGAAATCAAACAAACATTTCAATAGAATTAGCACTTTCAAATGTATAAAATGTATCCTTTCTGATGCCACATCCACCAACGTCCTTTCATAAACAAGTGGAGAACGAAATACTGTTACTGGCACTTTTGTATTCGTCTTTGTTCTTTGTTTGAAGAATTGGTGAAGAAACTGCCAATATTGACATCGGGGTTTCATCACAATACGGTCACTTTCACCACTTTTAACGAGGATTTTTTTATTGATCTAGAGGACTTGATAAGGGGAAGAAATAAGTATCTTATCACTTAACCAACCTTTATGGTGTCTCATTTAGACGATTCTTTCATTGCTTGTCTTTTTTTATTATAGAGTTTTCAACATTCGCTTTTCAAGTAAGTCAAATCACACCAGAAAGTTACTTTAATCCAACAAGGATTTGGATAACAAATCATGAGATAATATTCACAATATTTTAGTCTCATAACGACACAAAATTGTATTACAGTAAATGTCACACGTTAACGTTTCTGTGTATAAATATTAAAAGTAGAATTTCGCTGAATCTTGGTTTGGTTTAGGGAGTCTCCCCGTATCTACCATACGTATACGATTGATATGCATGCACCAACCTCTGCAGCATATTTATTCGTAAAGTTGTTCAGACTGATTGATGATTTATTGACATTTTACCTCGTTTTCGACAGTGTTATAGTTATAAGGGTAATTAAAATGACAGCGTAGTCATAGGCAACATGTGTATGAAATTTCATATACCTTCTTTGCAAAAAATGTGTCTACAAACGAATAATGGGGAAGTCACGGATATTCCGACGTTTTGATTGTATG
>JASEVX010000003.1:78558152-78688265 GCA_031761405.1 Serripes groenlandicus
CTTTACGTGTACGAAATGTTCTATACGTGTGTCCAAATGTTCTATAGTGTGACGAATGTTCTATACGTGTGACCAATGTTCTTTACGTGTGACCAAATGTTCTATACGAGTGACCAAATGTTCTAATACGTGTGACCAATGTTCTATCCGTGTAGCCAAATGTTCTTTACGTGTGACGAAATTTCTATAAGTGTGACGAAATGTTATATACGTGTGACCATATGTTCTTTACGTGTGACGAAATGTTCTTTACGTGTGACAAATGTTCTATACGTGGTCGAACGAAAATTCTATACGTGTGACCATATGTTCTTTACGTGTGACCAAATTTTCTATACGTGTGACCAAATGTTCTATACGTGTGACAAAATGTTCTATACGTGTAACCAAATGTTCTTTACGTGTGACCAAATGTTCTTTACGTGTGACCAAATGTTCTATACGTGTGACCAACATGTTCTATACGTGTGACCAAACGTTCTTTACGTGTGACCAAATGTTCTATACGTGTGATCGCATTCTGAATACATGTAGGCGGTTACTATCATTACATGTGACAGAATGGTCATTTTGTGTGGTGGAGTAATCTTTACGTGGGATAGTTTCACCCTGATGTGTGGCTTTTTTATTTATACATATGACGGTTTTATCATTATATGTGACATAATTGTCATTCCAAAGTGTAGTTCCACCTTGATATGAGACGACACTTCTAATACATGTGACGGTTTCATCATTACATATGACAGAAAAGTAATTTTGTGTGGTGGAGTAATCTTTACGGGGGATAGTTTCACCCTGATGTGTGGCGTTTTTATTTATACATGTGACGACATTTATTATATATGTGACGATTTTATCATTTATATGTGACATAATCGTTATTCCATGTGGTAGTTTCACCTTGATATGTAACACATTTATTCATACATGTGACGACATTTCTAATACATGTAACGGTTTCATCATTATGTGTGACAGAATCGTCAATCCATGAGGTGGAGTCAACAATTACGTGTGGTAGTTTCATCTTGACATGTGAAACTTTTATAATACATACGACGATACTATTATTACATGTGCCGGTTTGATCATTATATGTGACAAAATGCAGTGCTTCCAATCTATCTGCTCCTCGTAGTTCCAATTTTGTTCGTAACTCACGAGCTCCGTTCCTAACTCTTACACGATCTCCAATAGTCGTAACTCCTATGTTGATTAGTTGTGTGTCAGTAAGCGATGAATAGTATCCAATTCAAATCTTTCGTTCATAAAACTTCTCGATTAAACCATGCACACCTAATGATTCTAGCAATGCTGCTATATGTGCCGCCATCTTGTTCGTTAAAGTACCCAAAGAGACTGGACTAACCGAAATCGACCTAAGACCGAAATCGACCACCGAAATCGACCGTGGGACCGAAATAGACCTCAAATTCAACTTAATCGAAATATTTTTTTTATTGTTTCGATGTATTATAAACAATTATGTAGTTATGATATACTTTAGTCAATACAATATATAAAAAAATACTTGTTCTCAACGAAATCGACTTTTCATTCTCCGAGACAGAAAGCAACCTCCGAAATCGACGACCCCGAGACCGAAAAGCATTTTTCTATATATTCTATTGATTAAGGTATATCATAACAACTACATTGTTTATAATATATCAAAGAATTAAAAAATATGTGTCGATTTAGGTAAATTTGAGGTCGATTTCGGTCTCATGTCGAATTCGGTCTCAGGTCGATCTCGGTCTCAGGTCGATTTCGGTCTCAGGTCGATTTCGGAGAGTGAAAAGTCGATTGCGTTAAAACAAAGTATTTTTTTATATATTTTATTGACTAAAGAATATCACAACTACATAATTATTTATTATATACCAAATAAATAATATATGTCGATGTCGGTGCATTTGAGGTCGATTTCGGTCACGAGACGATTTCGGAGAGTGAAAAGTCGATTTCGTTGAGAACAAACTATTTTCTTTATATATGTTATTGACTAAAGTATATCATAACTACATAATTGTTTATAATATATCGAAAAAATAATTAATAAATGTCGATTAAGGTGAATTTGAGGTCGGTTTCGGTCTCAGGATCGATTTCGGAGGTCGATTTCGGTCTTAGGTTGATTTCGGTGAGTCCAGGGACTCACGGAAAGGTGTTCACATAGGGCGAGTTCTTATGGATCCGAGAACAGCCCGAGTGCACTCGGAATCCATTTGAACGGTGATACTTTTAACCTTAGTGACGTCATTTTGACCTTTTGATCCGAATCCGAGTAACCCACCTCAAGCCTGGGGTTACTAGCATTTCAAAATGGCGACCAAGGATGTTTACTACTCATTCGGAATACCTCGGTGATGAATGCTTCATCAATGGACGATGAAGGATTACGGAATTACCCGAGAGTTCCGAATGGTTTACTACTAAGACGAGGAAACACCGTTCAGATGGAAAGCATTAGTGCGCATATTTTCTGAATTTATATTTAGACATGACGTCAGTTCTCTATCCTAGAGAAGCCCATCTGAACTCGCCCATATATAGATCGAACCCCCACACGTATAGAACATTTGGTCACACGTAAAGAACATTTGGTCACACGTAATGACAAGAGCATTACATAGAGCGTTATATTCCCCAAACGTATTGTTATAACAGTATATATACAAGAGAAAGTTGATGCAAGGCATCAATGTCGCCGGAAAAGACTGCATTGATTTATTTTTTAACACACATGTATTCTTGACTTTCATTAGTCTAAACATACACATAATGTTTTCAAAAGGACTAATTCCAGGATTTATGAAATTCCACATAGATCTACAAATTTCAGGATTTCTTTTGGTCAGGATTTTGGATGTTTTGTGTTTGTCAATAAAACCACAACAAATTAATACATTTTGGGATTTAAATCTACATGCAATAAAAAGCTATTAAACTCTTTCCATGTCTGAAGCAACAATGAAAACCTTTAAACGCTTAAAACATTGAGAAAACGGTTAAATTGCTGAAGACATGAACTTCCTCCTTTTTAATAATAATTATAATAAATATTTCACAGATGTTAAAATTTATCCTCATATGTTTAAAAAGTAGACCACACTTGTAACAACATATCAGCTAAATTGTTTATCTAAATCGTTGATGCATACAATATATGTTTGGCCCAAGAGAAATGCCAAATGTTGTGAGTCCCATTACTATTTAAGAGGTGGCAAGTATGAAATTAATTGGGTGCGAAAGAGCAGATTTTCTTTATTTCTAAATCTATTGTTTATCAAAGTTTGTTCTTTTCTTAATTTGTTTCAAGCCAAATAAACATTTAATATCACATATATTTAATCATTTAAGTGTGTAATATTAGCTATCTATCTGTAATAATGTGTTTGAGCATTCTTTCGAAATGTTGACCCTCGTGTCAGGCTTCATCGAGTCGTAGTGTCGGACATCGAAGAAAGTGAATAAAAAATCAGGCAAAGCTTTAGTGCATGTTTTATTCCACTTCATTCGAGAGAAAAAAGCATTTCTATATTATCTTTATCAAAAACAAGTCACTTTTCTAAGTTTACATTTTACTTCCGGTTACTTCGCTTTGTTTACATTTTGGCAATATGAAACTAGGTCACGAACTGAGGAAAAGGCGTTTCGACGTTCAAGACCGATAAACAGGCTTATATTTGAGACATATTTTCACAAATTATTTCTTATTTTTGTTTCTGTTACCAGTTTATGTTGATACTTATCTATTAAAAGGAGAATTCGACGTGATATTTCATATCGATAGTTTACTGCAAGCAGGTGCGCGTGTGTAAACAAATTATAGACTGTGCGACGTAAAGGTTTGTAATTATCGCCTTTTGATTACATAGTTTATGAAAATAAAGTATCGCAGTCTAGCTAATAGGGACTCATTTGTCTTCGTAAATAAAACACAAAAACGTAAATGCCAGTCAAAATAAAGAAACTGCACATACTTAAAACATCGGAATATTTATTTCATTTTAGATGTGTCATAACTTAGTGTTTTTAAACAAACGCAATTGTGATATGTTCAAGACATTTAAAAAAAAAAAACTAATAATAACCCCCCCTCCCATGTCATTTCCGAAAACCTATTAAAAATAGAAGTCGCGGGCTTTTGCCCGGAGACTAATTAAACGAAGTTACTTTTCTGTCACACATAATGATGAAACCGTCGCATGTATTATTGGTGTCATCACATGTATAAAAAAAAACGTCGCATATCAAAATGAAACTACCATACGTAATATTGACTCCACCACATGGAATAACAAGTATGTCAATTGTGATGATATAACCGTCACATGTATTGGGAATGTCGTCACATGTATGAATAAATGTGTTACATATAAGGGTGAAACTACCACACGTAATGTTGGCTCCAACACACGAAATGACATTTCTGTCTCATGTAATGATAAAACCGTCACTTGTATTAGAAATGTTGTCGCATGTATTAATCAAAATGTCACACATCAGGGTAAAACTACCACACGTAATGTTGACCCCACTACATGGAATGACAATTCTGTCACATGTAATGATAAAACCGCTACATGTATTAATCAAAATGCCACACATCAGGGTAAAACTACCACACGTAATGTTGACCCCACAACATAAAATAACAATGATGTCACATATAATTATATAACCGTCACACGTATTAGAAATATTGTCACATGTATGAATAAATGTGTCACATATAAAGGTGAAACTGCCACACATTATGTTGACTCCAACACACAAAATGACATTTCTGTCGCATGTAATGAAAAAACCGTCACATGTGGATAGGTTGAACTTTCTGCGAAACAGAAACAGAAAAAAAATGTGATTTGTAAAGTGACCAAAAATCTCTTATTAAACGTCTTGTTCAAACAGGTCTAAGCGTATGCTTTTTGTTTTCAAGAGATTGGCATAGATAGTCAGAAACGACAGGTACAATTCGACTTTTAACACATTTATAAGTTTGACATCTATTTTGCCAGACATGTATGTGATGAGTTCGTGTCTAGGTTAACATAGTAGCAAAGCATAGAAAAATCAACATAATGAATTGCTTCTGTCATAGAACTCGTTCCATAGTCGATGCCTGTCCGTTAGGGTACATTCAAATAGTAGACGTTCTGTTTCCAGACAACGTAGGAAGACCTCTGATTGTTGAGGTGATCATTACAACATATATTAGCCAGAAATTGTATGCGGGATGCAGAGATTAACATGTGCGCCTGGCACGTCGGAAGACAGGGTCCGATTCCTGCCTGTTACTTTTATCATTTTTTTTTTTGTCTAATGAATTCCTCATATCAGTGGCAAAACGCTCCTTCACCTTCACTGCAATTTGAATTCATGCATATAATAAGATTACAAAATTGAAATTCACATTTTCAAAAACAGGAACTGCTGCTGTATTAGTACGGATGATCTCCCTTGTAATGCAGGGACCCGACAAGGGGACGTAACGAGTACAAACATCTTTATTTTATTTATTTACGAGTTGTCTCTCTTACTTCGACAGTCTTGTGGTTCCGGAATCTTCATTACGGAAGAGATACCGGACAATATTTGTCTCATGTTTGCAGACGACATTGCCAATTGTCGCCAATTGTGATGAAACGTGAATTAAATTACAGCAACAACTTAATATTATTGAAACTTTTTGTAATGACACTGGAAGTTAATTTAAACAAAACTGAGATTATTGTTTTTAGAAATGGGGGTTATTTAAGGAACAACGAGACATGGTATTTCGGTGATACACCTGTTAAAGTTGTTTCTAAGTATAAATATATGGGAGTTCATTTAACATCGACATTGTCATGGTCATTTACCCATGAACAACTTGCCATTCAAGCCCGCAAAGATAGTTTAACCATCAAAAAGTATGAAAAACCATTTGATATTTTCCAACTAATGAGTATTTTAAACTATTCGATTCAATAATAAAACCTATACTATGTTTCTCTTCCCAGGTATAGGTCTATTGTTATTCCAGTACTATAGAAACTTCTCAATTTGATTTTTGTAAAAGATCGGACTACCAATAATTATGTTGTCTTAGGCGAACGTGGAAGGTTACCTATTTGTATTTCCTATATGACAAACTGTATACACTATTTGTGTAAGCTTTTATATATGTCCGACTCAAGATATTCTAAGCAAAGCTATATAATGTTGAAATGTCATGAAGACAATGGCAGAATGAAATGGGCGTCAAAAGTCAAAGAACTATAGTTTATATGTGGATTTTGATTTGCTTGGATATCACAAGAAATTGGTAACGTTCCACATTTTGTCGATTTATTCAAGCAAAGATTAATTGATAATTTTTCGCAGGATTGGCATAGTGATATTAATTTATCTAGTCGATGTCACCACTTTAAGAATTTTAAATCATTGCTTCATGTTGAAAAATACTTAGTATAAGATCTACCAAAAAGAGCTTTTTCTAAATTTAGATGATTTAACCATAGGTTGGGTATTGAAATTGGTAGACATAACAACACACCTATAGATCATATATTGACTACATGTAACTGTAAAAGTGTAAGTGACTGTACTGACTTATTCAATCAGACAACTGACTCCAAGTTTTTAGAGCATAATTTTAGCTTTATTTGTATCTCTGAATAGTTTCGGAATATGTTTGTGCTCTATTCGGTTTGAACCCAATCGTAAATAATGCACTTCACTTCGATTATGATATATATTTGTTCAAGCATGTGCAATGCTTCTGTATTCCATTTGGAACTCGTATATATAAGCAAGCTGAGAAATCGTTGGTATAATGGCAGAAACGTATATGTGGCTGTATGAAATATATTAAAAGTGGTCTTAAAAAACTTGGCATATGACTCAGTACCTCTGAATATGTTTGCATGCAATTACGATTGTATGATGTATGTTATTCACATGTATCGTAGATGTATATATGTTGCAGGAGTACATGCAGTGGCACATGCACTTTACATGTACATTTTCCTCATTGAGTGATTTTCTTTTCGTTTCGAATAAGTGCTCTGCTAGCGGAAACGTACTTGTTGATCATTATCTAAAATATGCTGTGCCTTTACATATACTCATCTCTCTCTTGCTTCCATCTCTATCTCTTGTAGTTTATAACTATTAATGTATGTTTTGTAATGTTTTAATTGTAATCTGTATAATCTTCTGAGTTGGAGGAAATAAAGAATAAAGATATTCAATTTAAAATATCTTAAGATGATACAGGACAATCAAAATTACAAAAACCACATTAAACTGTTGAAAATCACATTAAACTATTGAAGGTTGTGATAATGTATTCAGAAAAATAGATACAGAGGAGTAAAATGGAATATTCCAAACAATATCTCTCTTATTACTTAAATTACTCTATGGTGTTGGTACTCGAAAGAATAGATTGTCAAATGAAAAGAGCCCCTACGTCTTCATGTTTTTTACCTTACACGTATTCAAGTATTGCTAGATATCCCAATACTCATCTAAACAAACCTAGTAGATATTTTTTATAAAATGTTATTATACTGCATTTGTTCATGAATACATTATATATTTCTATGCAATCCCTTTATTGCAAATATCTTGAAGAAAGTAAATTTTAGAAGTGAAGGAAAAAAATATAATTGCAAAATGAAAACAGATTTTCCACAAAAAGCAACAAATTACTATTAAGTATTTCTCTCTAGAAATAAGTTGCAAACATATTTGTGCATAGTTTAAGATTAAATAATGCATATCTTTGACAACACAATATTCAAAATAAAAAAAATAACATCTCGGAGACAATTTAAAGTTTTCAATAATTTTCACTTACCAGTAAGCCGAAGATGATGATCCTCGACATGCTGTCTTTGCACAATCACTATTCTACTTAGAAAAGCAGTGTTCACTTAACGAGTCAAGTCATATAGTGAATTCAATCCAAAACCTGGTATTATAAGCTATTTAAACCCGTGAAAAGTGTCCGACTGTACCAGCTGTATACAATTCCATTTGCTTGACATCGAATTCACGTGGTAAGTAACTGACAGCTTTTCGGTTTCGTATTGGACGATGTTCTCGAGGTCTTTGTCTTTTCTTTCGCAACAAGCTTTGCTCAGCACTATATTCAACGAAACAGTAGGCTCACCGTTGCCGATGTACCAATCAAATTACAATTAACATTTCAGTAGCTGTTATTTGATTGGTGAATTGGCAACCGTGAGCTAGCTGACTGTTTTACTGAACGCCAGACTAGTTAACTTCGTAAAGCTGCGTCACGAGACAACTGATCTTCGGAGATTTAACAATAACTGACAATTACGATCACCTTGTATAGTTGGGTTTGGTCATAAGCGTTCTTAACCCTTTCCCATATTCAACAAAAATGTAACATGCGTCTTTTAAAATATTTGGGCAAAGATATGAAAAATATAATTATTGAATAGGGTTGAAAACATTGTAGCCAAAGTTTAAATTGCTAACTTTGAGAAATTTCTCATTTTGTGATAATGTTTTCAAAAGGCGCCATCTGCAGAGACGACAACAAGCGTCGATATGTGGGAGTTAAGAGATGTCCAGGATGTTTGGATGAGGAGATGTGAAAATAGGGTAAATCTTGATCAGACTGTATGAATACGCTATCATGTTTTTTTGTTGGAACGTGGCAAATTTAAGGATTGTGTTTGTTTAAATGGGGCTTACACAGCTGCCAATATTATTGCAGTTATATCACGGTGTTTCAAGGGTAATTTACCAGTTTTACCACTAGTTATATCACGGTGTTACAAGGGTAATTTACCAGTTCTACCACTAGTTATATCAAGGTGATTCAAGGGTAATATACCAGTTATACCACTATTTATATCACGGTGATTCAAGGATAATATACCAGTTCTAACACTAGTGATATCACGGTGATTCAAGGGTAATTTACCAGTTCTACCAATAATTATATCACGGTGATTCAAGGGTAATTTACCAGTTCTACCACTATTTATATCACGGTGATTCAAGGATAATATACCAGTTCTAACACTAGTGATATCACGGTGATTCAAGGGTAATTTACCAGTTCTACCACTAATTATATCACGGTGATTCAGGGGTAATTTACCAGTTCTACCACTATTTATATTACGGTGTTTCAAAGGTAATTAACAAGTTCTATCACTATTAATATACCAGTTCTAACACTAGTGATATCACGGTGATTCAAGGGTAATTTACCAGTTCTACCAATAATTATATCACGGTGATTCAAGGATAATATACCAGTTCTAACACTTGTTATATCACGGTGATTCAAGGATAATATACCAGTTCTAACACTAGTTATATCACGGTGATTCAAGGGTAATTTACCAGTTCTACCACTATTTATATTAAGGTGTTTCAAAGGTAATTAACGAGTTCTATCACTAATTATATCACGGTGATTCAAGGATAATATACCAGTTCTAACACTAGTTATATCACGGTGATTCAAGGGTAATTTACAAGTTCTATCAGTAGTTATATCACGGTGTTCAAAGGGTAATATACCAGTTCTACCACATATATATATCACGGTGTTTCAAAGGTAATTAACAAATTCTATTACTTATTATATCACGGTGATTCAAGAGTAATATACCAGTTCTACCATTAGATATATCACGGTGTTTCAAGGGTAATATAACAGAACTACCACTAGTTATATCACGTTGTTTCAAAGGCAATTTACCAGGTCTACCACTAGTTACATCACGGTGTTTTAATGGTAATTTACCAGTTCTACCACTAGTTATGTCACGGTGATTCAATGGTAATTTACCAGTTCTACCACTAGTTATGTCACGGTGATTGAAGGGTAATATACCAGGTCTACCACTAGTTATATAACGGTGTTCCATGGGTAATTTACTAGTTCTACCACTAGTTACATAACGACGATTCAAGGGTAGTTTACCAGCTATACCACTAGTTATATCACGGTGTTTCAAGCATAATATATCAGTTCTACCACTAGGTATATCAAGGCGTTTCGAGGGTAATACACCAGTTCTACCACTAGTTACATCATGGTGATTCAAGGGTAATATACCAGGTCTACCACTAGGTATATCACTATGTTTCAAGGGTAATTTACTAGTTCTACCACTAGTTACATCACGGTGATTCAAGGGTAAGTTATTAGTTCTACCACTATATATATCACGGTATTTCAAGGGTAATATACCAGCTGTACCACTAGTTATATCACGGTCTTTTTAGTTTTTATTTGTTTGGAACAAACAAATTTAGTAGCTGCAATTCTGAAGCCGTTCGTCTTATTTAAAATTCCATGAATTTCATACGCGTGAAAGTAGTACTCAATACTTGCTCTTACTTTTCAAATGTATCACGATTTTTGAAATAATGATATATTTATATCGGCTTTGTTTTCTTATGTGGTTCTTATATTCAAAGAGAATTACGAAATAAAATGAAACATTGTATTTTAAAACATGAATGCGGAGAGATTTATAAATCTCAATGAGTGAACTGCTACAGGGAGAACTATTTCCGATTTAAGCTCCAGATACGGTATTTGAATTTTCAATCACGCATTGAAAATGTAGATAAAAACAGAATTGAAAATATTTTCTTTGTGCCTTGTCGGCCATATAAATATAGTATAAAGAATTAAAAAAACAAATATGTGCGTCATAAAATGCATTTAAAATGAGAGTAACACATTTGCAGAGAAATCGTGATCGTCGAATTCTATTTATAAATACAACGGTATGGGGGGAGGGTCTAAAGTGCGGACGCGATCTGTGGACAAATACATTATAGAGGGAAAATGCGGACAAATGCAATATAGAGGGAAAATGCCGACGCAATAGAATATAGAGCAAATCTGCGGACGCTATGATTTGTTGTAAAAAATGTTTAATTAAAGATGGGCAACTGTGTATAATTTGTTACATATGATCATATCCGGGGTTTTCTTTGTAAATATATAATGTGTTTGATTGCTTTTATCAGTGATATAGAATAAACCAAAAATCGAGATCATGCTGAAATGGAATCTCTTTGTAAAGTGTTTTAACGACTTTCCTCTTTATATCATATCTATAGATATCAATAAAGAGAATTGATGGATTGATTTTCCGACAAGTAAATGTCTTTTGACGCATCTGCAGCGGACGAAATTTGAAAACATTGCAAGAATAGAATAGGTTGCTAGTAACTAGCCATAGGTTTTGCTTCAATTATATCCTCTCCTTTATACTCGATTGAAGGGTCATGAGTTCTAGTTATTGTTGGGCCTCTTCATTTTCTACTTTGTAACTTTCAACAGTTTTCCATGTGCCATACTACGAGGCAAATGATCCATGCAACATTCTATTCTGTAGGGTACTTGGAAGGGGCAGAACAATTTAAATAACAAATAAACAATAAGTATATATATATATACAACACTTTAAATCTTAATTTATTTCTAGTAATTATTTATATATGCAACTATAATACTAAAAACAAATAAGTTAAATGTTTTTTTCTTGCTGTGTAAACAGTAAAAAGCAACATATATTGAAAACATTGTGGGAAAAGGAAAATTTGCTTATTTAAACAATTTCTTAATTCCAATAACCTTTCTTTACCGTCGTATAAACCAAATTTGTATTTGAAGGCTGTTATAAGTAAAAAACTTAAATGTTGCCAATTTAATCACATATCTTATCATTATAATAGCCAAATAATTAACAAAAGTTACAATTAAAGTCCGCATCTGTTGTCGAAATATCCACAGGTGCATTAACACAAGATTTGTGAAACCAATTTGTGCATATATCACATTGTACCATGACGCTATCGACACATCCCGGCAAGTTACAAATACATACATGTATATGATAGGTTTATTGGGAAAAGGGGTTACATTTATAATTTGTTTGGAATGACACTCGTAAACAATGGTAATTAACAGTGTATGGTCACGCATCCTTAATTGATTTGGCAAGCTTAAACACCCTTTAAAGGAAACAGCGGCCAGCTTAGGTGTATACTGTAGAGTAAAATTCGGACGGCACAGGTATTGGTTTTCTCTGGAGCATTTAATCCTTTTATAATGCATGATTTCAATTACTCTTTCATTTGGATAGATGTTTCTTTTTTAGCTCACCTGAGCACGAAGCAAATAACCAACGCTAAATGTCGCAAAATCTTCTAACGTTATATGTCGCATCTGTAACGCCAAATGTCGCAAAATATTGTACTGCCGCTATATGTCGCAACATCAACGCTAAATGTCGCACTCTTTTATAAGCACTCTTTTGTAGTATTACTGTTTCACAATGTACATATTACAATGTTTCATCTGACTCTGTCCCTTCTTTTTTTAGTTATGGCTCCTGAGGTAGTCATTTTTTTGCGACAATTAGCGTCAGCCTTGCGACATATAACGTCAAGTGCGACATATAGTCAAAATATATATGCACTCTCGAACTATCGATATGGATTCGCACTCTTACGATAAGAACTCTCACACAAGCGATATGCACTCTTGTACTACTGATATGGATTCGCTCACTTACGATATTGATTTATACACTAACGATATGGACTCTCACAAAAACTATATGCACTCTCGTTCTAACGATAATGACTCGCACACTAACGATATGGACTCTAGTAATAGTGGTTCATAAGAATAACAGATTGTGAGAAATGATACATTTAAAACGGAAACCGAAACACGTTCATCAAAAGCACCATGTAGAACTACCACAGTTGATTTGGTATATTATTGTTAACCTTGGTTCGAAACAAAATCCTTCGTCGCGATACTCCCTTCAACGAGTGAATAGATTGTTCAAAGACATTGTGAGCAAGACACAACCGCCTCGGTTGTATCTCAACCCTTGCCGGTTCTGTGATATATCTGTGTCGCCTTTTAGTGTTAGAAGAATTATATGAATAGCAGGACCTGGCTGTTGGTTAGTGCAGGCAATCCGTGATGTGTTAACACATTCCTCGCGGGCCAATGCCTGGCTCTACTCTATCTGCGGATAGCCACATTTGGTGGCTAGTATACACTAGATGGAATATGGTATAAACGTTCAAGGTATCAGTTACGGGATGTTAAAGTGCTACATTTATAAACTGTTTTATAAGTAGGTTAAGGAATGGCAACAAAAAGCATGTTACTTATTCCGTGTCAGTTTTTATTCCAGTATTAGCGTATGCAGTTTGTGACAAGAGAGACAATTGTTACCAGTTACAATATGTGGCTATCCATAGAACGCATTAACATTTTGAAAACACATGTACACGGACATACACTGTTACATTACGTTATAAAATGTACAATTTTCTTTAATTTTACAGTTTTAAAAAACTTAAGAAAATTGTACATGTTATAACGTTATGTCACAGTGTATGTCCGTGTACATGTGTTTACAAAAAAAATGTCCTGGACGTTTATACCATATTCCATCTATTGTATACCAGCCACAAAATGTGGCTATCCGCAGAAAGAGCCAGTCATTGGCCCGCAAGGAATGTATAAACACAAAGCGCAATCTGTTATTCTGATGAACCACTATTACTAGAGTCCATATCGTTAGTGTGCGAGTCATTATCGTTAGTACGAGAGTGCATACAGCTTTTGTGAGAGTCTATATCGTAAGTGTATGAATCAATATCGTTAGTGAGCGAATCCATATCGTTAGTACAAGAGTGCATATCGCTTGTGTGAGAGTCCTTATCGTAAGTGTGCGAATCCATATCGATAGTACGAGAGTGCATATATATCTTGTATATATGTCGTACTTGACGTTATATGTCGCAAGGCTGACGCTAAATGTCGCAAACAAAATGACTACTTCAGGAGCTATAACTAAAAAAAGAAGGGACAGAGTGAGATGAAACATTGTAATTTGTACATTGTGAAACAGTAATACTACAAAAGAGTGCTTATAAAGGAGTGAGACATTTAGTGTTGATGTTGCGACATATAGCGGCAGTACCTTGTTTTGCGACATTTGGCGTTACAGATGCGACATATAACGTCAGAAGGTTTTGCGACATTTAGCGTTGGTTGCGACGTTTAGCGTCAGCCTTGTGACATAAAACGTCAAGTGTGACATTTAGCGTTGGTGCGACATTTAACGTTGCTACAGTGTTCCTTGGCCGCCATTGAGCGGGGCTTTTTTGCCTTATATGGCTATAGTGTAAACACAAAAAAATCTTCTCCTCCAAAAGTGTCAGGCCGATTTTCAAATAATTTTGTAAAAATGTTCCTAGGGTGACCCTCTATCAGATTCCTTCCAGCCAAGTTGATTGGTCGAAAAACATGGCCGCCAGCGGTCGGGGCTTTTTTGCCTAATATGGCTATAGTAAAAACTTGAAAAATCTTCTCATCCGAAAGTTTTTGGCCAATTTTCAATTCTTTTTGTAGAAATGTTCATTGGGAGACCATCTATCAGATTTCTCCAAGCCATGTTGATTGGTCGAAAAACATGGCCGCCAGGGGGGCAGGGCTATTTGGCCTTATATGGCTATAGTGAAAACTTGAAAAATCTCTTGTTAAGCAGGAAGCTTTTGAGTAAGATTTTAGAAAACCCTTGGTCAATGGTGATTTTTTTTGTAACAAAAATTATTAAATACTTAGATGAGTGAGTCGGGGCCATAATGGTTATCCATTTGTTTTACATGTCTTTTGAAACTTGGACATTAAATATAATATTCACATGTATGTCTCATGATTTATTTTTATAGACAACTAAAATGGCATTTAATTTTAACGGATGCGTCATTTTTTCTTTTACCCGAAGTTGTAATATTTATAAACAATGCATAGTTTATAAATCACACATCTATGCAAAGGCAAATGTTTGAACAGTTTTATGTACCCAAACAAATGCAGTGCCTTCAGCGCTTTGATTTTTATAGGGATGGCAACGGTTACCAATATTACTAACCGGTTACTCGGTTAACCGTATAGATTCATAGACAATAAATCCGAGTTTTGTTATTGTTGTTGTGCTTTTAACTTGCATTTCCTGGTCATGTATAAATCAGACTAGAACGTTGTTATCGGAACGTTTTGAAATTTTGTTCGTGTCAACCATTTTTTTAAATTTTATTTTTTGAATTTATAGTTGAGAAAATAATCGGGTTTTTATTTGTTTGGAACAAACAAATTTAGAGACTGCAATTCTGAAGCCATAATCCTTATGTAAAAGTTCCTAAATTTCATACGCGTGAAAGTAGTACTCAATACTTGCTCTTACTTTTCAAATGTATCACAATTTTTGAAATAATGATATATTTATATCGTCTTTGTTTTCTTATGTGGTTCTTATATTCAAAGAGAATTTGGAAATAAAATGAAACATTGTATTTTAAAACATGAACGCGGAGAGATTTATAAATCTCAATGAGTGAACTGCTACAGGGAGAACTATTTCCGATTTAAGCTCCAGATACGGTATTTGAATTTTCAATCACGCATTGAAAATGTAGATAAAAACAGAATTGAAAATATTTTCTTTGTGCCTTGTCGTCCTTATATATATAGTATAAAGAATTAAAAATACAAATATGTGCGTCATAAAATGCATTTAAAATGAGAGTAACACATTTGCAGAGAAATCGTGATCGTCGAATTCTATTTATAAATACAACGGTATGGGGGGAGGGTCTAAAGTGCGGACGCGATCTGCGGACAAATACATTATAGAGGGAAAATGCGGACAAATGCAATATAGAGGGAAAATGCGGACGCTATAGAATATAGAGCAAATCTGCGGACGCTATGATTTGTTGTAAAAAATGTTTAATAAAGGTGGGCAAATGTGTATAATTTGTTACATATGATCATATCCGGGATTTTCTTTGTAAATATATAATGTGTTTCATTGCTTTTATCAGTGATATAGATTAAACCAAAAATCGAGATCATGCTGAAATGGAATCTCTTTGTAAAGTGTTTTAACGACTTTCCTCTTTATATCATATCTATTGATATCAATAACGAGAATTGATGGATTGATTTTCCGACAAGTAAATATCTTTTGACGCATCTGCATCGGACGAAATTTGAAAACATTGCAAGAATAGAATAGGTTGCTAGTACGGTAACTAGCCATAGGTTTTGCTTCCATTATATCCTCTCCTTTACAATCGATTGAAGGGTCATGGGTTCTAGTTATTGTTTGGCCTCTTCATTTTCTACTTTGTAACTTTCAACAGTTTTCCATGTGCCATACTACGAGGCAAATTATCCATGCAACATTCTATTATGTAGGGTACTTGGAAGGGGCAGAACAATTTAAATAACAAATAAACAATAAGTATATATATATATATATATATATATACAACACTTTTAATCTTAATTTGTTTCTAGTAATTCTATATATATATATATACAACAATAATACTAATCTATAACAAATAAGTTAAATGTTTTTTTCTTGCTGTGTAAACAGTAAAAAGCAACATATATTGAAAACATTGTGGGAAAAGGAGAATTTGCTTATTTAAACAATTTAATCACATATCTTATCATTATAATAGCCAAATAATTAACAAAGGTTACAATTAAAGTCCGCATCTGTTGTCGAAATATCCACAGGTGTATTAACACAAGATTTGTGAAACCAATTTGTGCATATATCACATTGTACCATGACGGTATCGACACATCCCCGGCAAGTTACAAATACATAAATGTATATGATAATTTGGGGTCATCACCCCGCACCCGATGTCGAATCTATACACTCAAAGTTTGTAGAAAACTTCTGTGTGTACGTCGCTCTTCCAATCTAGACAGTCTATACGGAGAATTGGGAAGAATCCCTTTGTCCATACATAGACAATTTATAACTATCAAATATTGGATAAAGATACTCAATCAAAATGAAAATTCAATTTTATTCAAAAGCTACATGGTTATGAAATTAGGTTTAGAAAAAGATTTGTATTGCACAAAAAATAATTGGGCATTTAACATTAAACAAATTCTCGATGAATGTGGTCTTGCTTATATCTGGCATAACCAGTTTAATGTAACAGTTAATTATGAAATGATCAAACAGCGAATTTAGATATTTACTATCAACATTGGTACTCCTGTATCAATAACTCGAATCGTTTAGAAACGTATTGCTTATTTAAACACGACTTCAAATTCGAAAGTTACCTAGATAACATTACAGACTCTTATTTTAGAAAAGCATTCACCCAATTTAGAATATCCTCTCGTGAATTAGCAATAGAACGAGGTCGTCACCTACATTTACCGCGAAATAATAGAATTTGTCCAAATTGCTCAAATAACCAAATTGAAAATGAATATCATTTCCTACTAATTTGTTCAAAATATTCGGATCTTAGAACTAAATATATTAAACGATATTACTATACTTGGCCATCGTTACGAAAATTCACAAACTTACTCTCCAATAAGTCTATTAGTATTGCTAAAAATATGTCAAAATTTATTTACTATGCTAATTTGAAAAGAGTCAAGTTTTCCCCATAATGTTCTACGTTGTTGAATATTTGTATGTTCTTCTGCAAAAAGAATCCATGTCTTTATTTGTATTTTATGCTATAAGCATATTGTTTGTTTAACGCAATAAAATATTTGTATTGTATTGTATTGATAGGTTTATTTGGAAAAGGGGTTACATTTATAATTTGTTTGGACTGACACTCGTACACAATTGTAATTAACAGTGTATGGTCACGCATCCTTAATTGATTTGGCAAGCTTAAACACCCTTTAAAGGAAACAGCGGCCAGCTTAGGTGTATACTGTAGAGTAAAATGCGGACGGCACAGGTATTGGTTTTCTCTGGAGCATTTAATCCTTTTATAATGCAAATGAATTCAAAAGCCTCTGAAGTCTGAAGCATGTTTCTTTTAAAGTGCTCATATAACTATTAGTACTGCCGTTTTACAAAATATTTTCTACATGATTTCAATTACTCTTTCATTTGGATAGATGTTTCCTTTTTAGGTCACCTTAGCACGAAGTGCTGAAAGTTAGTTATTGTGATCTCCTTTTGTCCGGCGTCTGTCGTCCGTCAACATCTTCTCCTCAGTAACGAGTGGGTCAATTGGGATGAAACTTCGCAGAAAGCATCCTCTCATTGACCTCACCAGAATTCCTTCAAATGTTTGTGATTCATGCAGAATTATGGTTTCCATGGCAACGAAAATAAAATAACTTTAAAATTCTTCTTCTACCAAACTGGTTGGCAGATTTTCAAATTATTTTAAAGCAGTGTTCCTTGGCCGCCAGGGAGCGGGGCTTTTTTGCCTTATATGGCTATAGTGTAAACTCAATAAAATCTTCTCCTCCAAAAGTGTCAGGCCGATTTTCAAATAATTTTGTAGAAATGTTCCGAGGGTGACCTTCAGATTCCTTCCAGCCAAGTTGATTGGTCGAAAAACATGGCCGCCAGCGGGCGGGGCTTTTTTGCCTAATATGGCTCTAGTAAAAACTTGAAAAATCTTCTCCTCCGAAAGTGTTTGGCCAATTTTCAATTCTTTTTGTAGAAATGTTCATTGGAAGACCATCTATCAGATTCTTCCAAGCTATGTTGATTGGTCGAAAAACATGGCCGCTAGGGCTATTTGGCCTTATATAGCTATAGTGAAAACTTGAAAAATCTCTTGTTAAGCAGGAAGCTTTTGAGTAAGATTTTAGAAAACCCTTGGTCAATTGTGATTTGTTTGTAACAAACATTGGTAAATACTTAAATGAGTGAGTCGGGGCCATAATGATTATCCATTTGTTTTACATGACTTTTGAAACTTGGAAATTAAATATAATATTCACATGTATGTCTCATGATAGTTTTATAGACAACTAAAATGGCATTTAATTTTAACGGATGCGTCATTTATTCTTTTACCCGAAGTTGTAATATTTATAAACAATGCATAGTTTATAAATCACACATCTATGCAAAGGCAAATGTTAAACAGTTTGTGTACCCAAACAAATGCAGTGCCTTCAGCGCTTTGATTTAACGAAGTAACCGTTATACGATTTATAATATGTTGAATGAAAGAGATGCATACATGTAACCGCATATTTAAATACCAACTCAGGGGGGAAATGTGTTAGAAACTATTCTTTAAATCTTCTGGAAGACAGTGGTGCAGAGGTAGAGCGTCGGCCTCTCGTATCAAAGGTCCCTGGTTCGAGTCTCGTGATGAGCGCGTCCTGACTTTGGGATTTTTCCACACAAAACGGCGCGAGTACTGGTTAAGTCTCCAGGAAGTAGACATCGAGAGTGATTAATCTAAGCCAAAGGCTTGTTTCGCAATCGATGTAAAATAAATAAGTTTAAACTAAATCTTCTAATCCGGTTGGTAAATAATTTACAAATACAACAATTCAAATTTATCAAATTCATTCCAATAACATTAATACGTTCTTATCTCTAGCCTTGTATAAGACATCAAAGTTTAGAAAAATAAATAAAAAATGTCCTGTAATTAATCGTTTGATCTGCCACAAGTATTCAATAACAAACGGTCATCAATACAAACGAGGGCGGGCGTTTTCACAGTTATGTACACATTCCCGATCGAGGTGTGAATAATTAACTTCTGGTCATATACGTGTGCCAAATTGAAAAGAACAAAAGTTGAAATACAATTGTGTATATATACTTTTTACTGAAAAGGGAAATAATTGTATCCTTTCAACATTATTAAACTATAATATTAATAGAAATAGTAGCGATTCAAATGCTGATTGGGTCAGAAACGTTAAACATTTGCTACAGACTATTGGATTTTATGATGTATGGTTATTCCCAGCATCTGTTAACATAAAGACGTTCATTCCAGTGTTGCGACAAAGATTGATCGACATGTATATAGCTGAATGGTATATTGATGTAAATATTAAACCTTCACTGATCTTATACAAACGCCTAAAAACCTCTTTTGATAGGTCTTGCTACCTTGAAAAATGAATATTCCAACTTACAGAAATGCCGTTGCGAGATTACGCTTATCGTCACATCAATTACTTATTGAAACAGGTCGACATAGAAAAATCAAAAGAGAAGATAGGAAATGTACTCTTTGCAATTTAAATGACATTGAAGACGAGTTTCATTTTATGCTAGTTTGTCCTTTTTATCAAGATCTAAGACATATATATATAACAAAAATGTATTTCAGAAATCCTAATATGTACAAATTCATTTCTATGTTAAACTCATCAAATCTAAATGTTTTAAATGCAATTGGAATATACTATACCAAAGCTAACCACAAAAGAATAAGTGTACTTAATGTAGTAAATGATTAGACGTTGAGAGTTATGGCTCCTTTTTCTGATCAGCTTATTGCTTAACATAGCATGAAAACATAGCACCGAGCGCTTTATCCGAATATCTGCATACTTATATATTCCGTTCATTTCAAACATTATTTCCGCCTTCTTGGGAAGTGCATTATTCTTTCAAAATAGTAATTTGATAAACTGTATGTCTATATTTTTTTTCGTATGCACATGTATATTGTAAATGTTTTGACGATGAACCATATGTGTTCAAGTCTTATGAATAAACTTCTGTTCTGTTCTGTTCTGTTCTATATTTTATCTACTTTTCCGAGTACTCGGTTACTTGAATTACTTACCGATTAATCGAAAAACATACGGTTAACCCGGTAACCGATCAATCGCTGCCTTCCCTAGTAACTAGTGATAGAACTGGTAAATTACCCTTGAATCACCGCGATATAACTAGTGGTACACCTGGTATATTACACTTGAATCACCGTGATATAACTAGTGGTAGAACTGGTATATTTCACTTGAATCACCATGATGTAACTAGTGATAGAACTGGTAAATTACCCTTGAATCACCATGATATAACTAGTGGTATAACTGTTATATTACACATGAGTCACCGTGATATAACTAGTGGTAGAACTGGTATATTACCATTGAAGCACCGTGATGTAACTAGTGGTAGAACTGGTATATTACCCTCGAATCACCATGATATAACTAGTGGTAGAACTGGTATATTACACTTGAATCACCATGATGTAACTAGTGATAGAACTGGTAAATTACCCTTGAATCACCATGCTATAACTTGTGGTAGAACTGGTATATTACCATTGAAGCACAGTGATGTAACTAGTGGTAGAACTGGTATATTATCCTTGAAGCACCGTGACATAACTAGTGGTAGAACTGGTATATTACCATTGAAGCACCGTGATGTAACTAGTGCTAGAACTGGTATATTATCCTTGAAGCACCGTGATATAACTAGTGGTAGAACTGATAAATTACCATTGAATCACCATGATATAACTAGTGGTATAACTGTTATATTACACATGAGTCACCGTGATATAACTAGTGGTAGAACTGGTATATTACCATTGAAGCACCGTGATGTAACTAGTGGTAGAACTGGTATATTACCCTCGAATCACCATGATATAACTAGTGGTAGAACTGGTATATTACACTTGAATCACCATGATGTAACTAGTGATAGAACTGGTAAATTACCCTTGAATCACCATGATATAACTAGTGGTATAACTGGTATATTACCATTGAAGCACCGTGATGTAACTAGTGGTAGAACTGGTATATTATCCTTGAAGCACCGTGACATAACTAGTGGTAGAACTGGTAAATTACCCTTGAATCACCGTGATATAACTAGTGGTAGAACTGGTATATTACCATTGAAGCACCGTGATGTAACTAGTGCAAGAACTGGTATATTATCCTTGAAGCACCGTGATATAACTAGTGGTAGAACTGATAAATTACCCTTGAATCACCGTGATATAACTAGTGGTAGGACTTGTTAATTACCATTGAAGCACCGTGATGTAACTAGTGGTAGAACTGGTAAATTACCCTTGAAGCACCGTGATGTAACTAGTGGTAGAACTGGTAAATTACCCTTGAAGCACCGTGATGTAACTAGTGGTAGAACTGGTAAATGACCCTTGAAGCACCTTGATATACCTAGTGGTAGGACTTGTCAATTACTCTTAAATCACCGTGATATAACTAGTGGTATAACTGGTATATTATCATTGAATCACCGTGATATAGCTAGTGGTATAACTGGTATATTATCCTTGAATCACCGTGATATAACTAGTTGTAGAACTGGTAAATTACCCTTGAATCACCATTATGTAACTAGTGGTAGTACTGGTAAATTACTCTTGAATCACCGTGATGTAACTAGTGGTAGAACTGGTATATTATCCTTAAAGCACCGTGATATAACTAGTGGAAGAACTAGTAAATTACCCTTGAAGCACCGTGATGTAACTAGTTGTAGACCTGGTAAATTAACCTAGAAACACCGTGATATAACTAATGGTAGAACTGGTATATTACCCTTGAAGCACCGTGATATACCTAGTGGTAAAACTAGTAAATTACCCTTGAAGCACCGTGATATAACTAGTGTTAAAACTAGTAATTTACCCTTAAAGCACCGTGATATAACTAGTGGAAGAACTAGTAAATTACCCTTGAAGCACCGTGATGTAACTAGTTGTAGACCTGGCAAATTAACCTAGAAACACCGTGATATAACTAATGGTAGAACTAGTATATTACCCTTGAAGCACCGTGATATACCTTTGTGGTAGAACTGGTATCTTACCCTTGAATCACCGTGATGCAACTAGTGGTAGAACTAGTAACTTACCCTTGAAAAACTGTGATATACCTAGTGGTAGAATTGGTATATTACCCTTGAATCATCGAGATATCACTAGTGGTAGACCTAGTATATTACCCTTGAGATACCTTGTTATAAGTAGTTACATCATGGTGATTCAATGGTAATTTACCAGTTCTACCACTAGTTATATCACGGTGCTTCAAGGGTAATATACCAGTTCTACCACTAGTTATATCACGGTGATTCAATGGTAATTAACAAGTTTTACCACTAGTTATATCACGGTGATTCAGGTGTAATTTACCCGTTCTACCACTAGTTATATCATGGTGATTCAATGGTAATTTACCAGTTCTACCACTAGTTATATCATGGTGATTCAAAGGTAATTTACCAGTTCTACCACTAGTTATATCATGGTGATTCAAAGGTAATTTACAAGTTCTACCACTAGTTATATCATGGTGATTCAAGGGTAATTTACAAGTTCTACCACTAGTTATATCACAGTGATTCAATGGTAATTAACGAGTTTTACCATTAGTTATATCACGGTGTTTCTAGGGTAATTTTCCAGTTCTAAAACTAGTTACATGTATATCACGGTGTTTCAATGGTTATTTACTAGTTCTACAACTAGTTATATCACGGTGTCTCAAGGGTAATTTACCAGTTCTACCACTAGTTATATCACGGTGCTTCATAGGTAATTTACCAGTTCTACCACTAAATATATCACGGTGATTCAAGGGTTATATACCAGTTCTACCACTAGGTATATCACGGTGCTTCAAGGGTAATTTACTAGTTCTACCACTCCTTACATCACGGTCATTCAAGGGTACTACTAGTTATATCACAGTGATTCAATGGTAATTAACAAGTTTTACCACTAGTTATATCACGATGATTCAAGGGTAATTAACAAGTTCTACCTCTAGTTATATCACGGTGATTCAATGGTAATTTACCAGTTCTACCACTAGTTATATCAAGGTGCTTCAAGGGTAATTTACCAGTTCTACGACTAGTTATATCACGGTGATTCAATGGTAATTTACCAGTTCTACCACTAGTTATATCGAGGTGCTTCAAGGGTAATTTACCAGTTCTACCACTAGTTACATCACTGTGATTCAAGAGTAATTTGATAGTTCTACGACTAGTTATATCACGGTGATTCAATGGTAATTTACCAGTTCTACTACTAATTATATCACGGTGTTTCAAGAATAATTTACCAGGTCTATCACCAGTATTTATCCCGAAACCGATGCATCCGTCGTCATGCTATCCCCGAAATCCTGAGCGCAAAAGAGGGACGCTTTGCTACCCTTTTAGTATTTGTATGAGCCGGGAAGTGATTGAACTCTGATCTCTCTCGTCCGACGCGAAACGCTCTAAACAATACACCACGGAGACGGTGTGATTATAATTATATTGGCAAGGCGAAACGCTCTAAACAATACACCACGGAGACGGTGTGATTGTAATCCTATTGGCAAGGCGAAACGCTCTAAACAATACACCACGGAGACGGTGTGATTGTAATCCTATTGGTAAGGCGAAACGCTCTAAACAATACACCACGGAGACGGTGTGATTGTAATCCTATTGGTAAGGCGAAACGCTCTAAACAATACACCACGGAGACGGTGTGATTGTAATCCTATTGGTAAGGCGAAACGCTCTAAACAATACACCACGGAGACGGTGTGATTGTAATCCTATTGGTAAGGCGAAACGCTCTAAACAATACACCACGGAGACGGTGTGATTGTGATCGTATTGGCAAGGCGAAACGCTCTAATCAATACACCACGGAGACGGTGTGATTATAGTCCTATTGACAAGGCGAAACGCTCTAAACAATACACCACGGAGACGGTGTGATTATAATTATATTTGCAAGGCGAAACGCTCTAAACAATACACCACGGAGACGGTGTGATTGTAATCCTATTGGCAAGGCGAAACGCTCTAAACAATACACCACAGAGACGGTGTGATTGTAATCCTATTGGTAAGGCGAAACGCTCTAATCAATACACCACGGAGACGGTGTTATTGTAATCCTATTGGCAAGGCGAAACACTCTAAACAATACACCACGGAGACGGTGTGATTATAGTCCTATTGGCAAGGCGAAACGCTCTAAACAATACACCACGGAGAAGGTATGATTTTAATTATATTATAGCTAATGTGAAAGAATATCAACCGTAGAGAACTTTCATTATTGCCTCGATCGATTTACAACAAAAGTGTGATAGTTTAACTTCATGATTACATATGGTAAATTATATGTCTGAATTTAACAATGGCGATAATGGCAATTTATAAAGCACCACTGAAAGAACACCGAGATGTGCATAGTCGTACCTTATTGTTGTGTTTATAATGTTTCATTACTTAGTTTTCAAAATGTAGAAACGACACTACACCGGTTATTGACTAATTTCAAAAGAACTTTTAGAAATCATTCATTCGCATCGTGAATTTAGGTTGGATCATTTTCATGAACTATAAACACGCATCCATATGTTTTCAATGATAAACAGTGTGCACTCGAGCCACGCTCTATGGAAACTAATAATAGGGTATTGACGATCCATATCGATATCACACTACCCTGTCTGCAAACTAGTTAGGAGGGCTCACGAAAATATATTTTGTTGTATGTGAGAAAGGGTTGATTTGATTAATTGGAGTGGTCTGCTTTGAAAGAAACAACGAAAGAAATGAAATATTTTGAAAAATAAAAAAGTAATATACTGAAAACTGGAAATGTCATATATTGATTACTGGATATGTAATATATATTTATTATTGGAAATGTAATATATTGATTGCTGAAAATGTAATTATATATTGATTACTTGAAATGTAATATATTGATTACTGGAAATGTTATATATTTATTGCTGAAGATGATATTATATATTGATTACTGGAAATGTAATATATTAATTATTGGAAATGTTATATATTGATTGCTGAGATGATATTATATACTAATCACTGGAAATATAATATAACAATTATTGGAAATGTAATCTATTGATTACTGGTAACGTAATATGTTGAAAACTGGAAATGTAATATATTGAAAACTTGAAATGTAATTGATCCCATAAAGCCCTCTATGGGAGTGTCAAAATCTTATTACATAAATATCATATGACACTTGGCGTAACGTCAATGGAGCGACGTCGTTTCCCGTAAAAAAAAGCGGTAACAACATAAAATACCCCAAATTCCTATACATGAGCTATTGACTAACTCATTCAAAGTATAATTATTTATCAAACATTCTGGTAAAAGGATAACTTTCTAATAAGGAGAAATAGTTCTTTTGGCGACAATCTTTTCCTAAATCGTCTGTTGCAAAGGCCTCAGAAACCGTTTCTTATTGGGAAAGGGTTTTGCAGAAATGAGACCCCTTACATAATTTGTTCCAGTCATAGTGACTGGTTGAAAAAGGCAGTCGCCAGGTGGCATCAGAAAATGGCTGATCTATTTGCTTCTTTACCATAATGCAGGTGATCGATTAAGGATCATCTTGGCCGTCATGTTTTAACCTCGTTCATTATAAATCAATTCCATGATTTTCTTAAAGTCTTTACTTTATAATTTTCTGTTCGTAATAATAGACAACAGCAATACGAATTCCAAATGTGTTTTGATAATGCAAGAAACGTGACATTAACATTATTATTGTCTGGTCTATTACTTATAAATCCTTTTTTATGGCCAAAGTATGCTCTTTAATTTTTGTTTATAATTATCTTGCGTTCTTTTCGTAAATAGGTAGCACCTATAGATATATTATCATATGACACTACTTAATATCATATGACACTACTAGTTTGGTTTCCAGTCTTACACTCTCAAGTCTTTATTACGAAGCGGAAACCAAACTAAGAAAATGACGTCACTTCAGCGGTTTGACGTCAAAACGTTAGTCACTTTGGCGCCACAACTGGCAAATTTCATGTAGAAATATGGTAAACGTTAAGAATATTTTTTCGAAAACCGCCTCATCAATCACTTTATGTGATAACTAGTATATCTCATTCGTGTTTATTTATTCTCACTTTAACTAAACTCTTTAACTAAGCTGGGTATGACGCTCGCCAAGACTGGCGGCATATCATCTAAGTAAACTTGTTTAATAAAAGTGATAATAAATAAACACTCATCAAATATTCTCAATATATTGATAACTGAAATATAATATATTGATTACTGGAAATGTAAAGAATTGAAAACCGGAATTGTAATATATTGATTTACTAGTAATGTAATATATTGAAAACTGAAAATGTATTATATTGAAAACTGAAATAGTAATATATTGATTAGAGGAAATGTAATATATTAATTAGTGGATATGTGATATATTGATTACTGGTAGTGAAATAAATTGATTCCTGGAAATATAGTTTATTGAAAACTGTAAATGTAATATATTGATTACTGGAAATGCAATATATTGATTACTGGAAATGTAATATAATGATTACTGGAAATGTAATATATTGAGAAATAAAAATGTAATATATTAATTACTGGAAATGCAATATATTGATTACTGGGTATGTAAAGCATTGAAAACTTGAAAAGTAATATATTGAATACTGGAAATTTAATATATTGACTACTAGATATGTAATATACTGCAAACTGAAAATGTAATATATTTTGATTAGAGGAAATGTAATATATTGAAAACTAGTAATGTAATATATTGAAAACTGGAAATGTAATATATTGAAAACTGTAAATGTTATATAATGAAAACTGGAAATGTTATGTATTGATTACTGGAAATGTAATATATTGGAAACTGGAAATGTAATATATTGATTAGAGGAAATGTAATATATTGATTACTGGTAATTTGTTATGCATGTGATGATATTTTGCTTTTTTATTACTTTTTTCATGTTCAACCATTTTGTATGTATTTTGTATGGCCAATGACACATTTAGTGCTGACTTGCCTAATAAAATTATTTGAGTTGAGTTGGTAATGAAATATATTGACTCCTGGAAATGTAGTATATTGATTACTGGAAATGCAATATATTGATTACTGAACATGTAATATATTGATTACTGGTAGTGAAATAAATTGATTCCTGGAAATATAGTTTATTGAAAACTGTAAATGTAATATATTGATTACTGGAAATGCAATATATTGATTACTGGAAATGCAATATATTGATTACTGGAAATGTAATATAATGATTACTGGAAATGCAATATATTGAGTACTGGAAATGTAATATATTAAAAACTGGAAATGTAATATAATGATTAGTTGAAATGGAATGTATTGATTAGTGGAAATATAATATATTGAAAACTGGAAATGTAATATATCGATTACTGGAAGTGTAATATATTGATTACTGGAAATATAATATATTGATTACTGGAAATGTAATATATTAAAACCTGGAAATGTTATATATTGATTACAAGAAATGTAATAGATTGATTACTGGAAATGTATTTTATTGATTACTGAAAATCTTATTTTCATATAGGGTTAAAAGCTTCATGGAAAAAAGGAAAAAATTCTCATCATTATTTACAAAATATTTCATGAAGTCGTCGGCTGCAGACGAGTCAAATGTTTTCCATATTGATCAACAGTATAATAAAGTCAGTATAAGTCTGACGTTCCACGTGACTTAGAATGCATGTATACTCAGGACGTGATATGCCAAGTTGTTTAAAACGGCAGGATTGAGACCCAGGATGCGTCATTATCTGTATGTGATTAAACAAAATATAGCAAAGTCAATGTTTAACAACTTAACCTATTAATGTATCATTTTTGAGTAAATACATTATGATTTGATTATTCAGTTCAAGCAATATTTATTTTATCAATTACATATAACAGTATTTACAACATTAGACAAGTTATAAGGTTGAGATTGAAAGCTAACTGATTTGTATATTTGAGCCGGATTTTGTACACTCCTATAGTTTTAAAGACATATGCGATAACTGCAGATCCAAATGAACTAGTGCATCTGTGCAGAATGATCTGAATGCTACACTGTTCGCAAACTAGTCATATAAGGTTTCCAGAAACATTTGTAAACCAGCGGCCATTTTAACTATTTAGCACGGATAAGCAGGCTCGTTTACCTGGAACCCCGGTCATAAGTAGTGGCTACACAACTTGTTATAAATCCTTAATGATTACTAGATGAATGTGCAGTAATAATATGTTAATAGTCTATATATAAATAAATGAGTCGTACGTTACGTTGGGGATCTCATTGCAGCTCAGCTTTGCTATCATGTTAAATTTACACTGACGTACAACTAGAAGGGCTATATTTCTAGTGTAATGTCAGAAGACTCATTTAGGTCTTTATAACAAAAAGAAGGACAGTGTATGTGCGTATATACACATGATCTTCTACGTCTTCCTCCAGTGCAAATTCAACAAGACCGCAAATCGCATGGCGCGGGTCGTTGGAAAACTACAGTGTGTATATATGTATAGAAACATATGTTGTAACAGATGCCTTCCCTGAGTAGATAAACATCATTTTGATATTTGTTTCGGACAGGTGTGACAAGTGTATAGTCTGATCATATTGAACAACCACGTAGTCTTATCTGAATCTTCATTGTTACGTAATAAAAACCTCTGACAATCGTATCGCACTTGGATTAGATTACATGGCGTATAGTCCTATTTGAATCTTCGTTGTTACGTAATAAAAACCTCTTTTTACCGCCTCGTTGGTTTCGTGATCAGTGAGTCGACCTAGTTGGTTTAGTGATTCGTGAGTCGACCTTGGTCGTTTAGTGATTAGTGAGTCGACCTCGGTGGTTTAGTGATTAACGAGTCGACCTCGAGGGTTTAGTGATTAGTGAGTCGACCTGGATGGTTTAGTGATTAGCGAGTCGACCTCGAGGGGTTTAGTTATTAGTGAGTCGACCTCGTTGGTTTAGTGATTAGTGAGTCGACCTCGGTGGTTTAGTGATGAGAAAGTCGACCTCGGTGGTTTAGTGATTATTGAGTAGACCTCGTTGGTTTAGTGATTAGTGAGTCGATCTCGTTGATTTAGTGATTAGTGAGTCGACCTCGGTGGTTTAGTGATTATTGAATAGACCTCGGTGGTTTAGTGATTATTGAGTCGACCTCGGTGGTTTAGTCATTAGTCAGTCAATATTGGTGGTTTAGTGTTTAGTGAGTCGACCTCGGTGGTTTAGTAATTAGTGAGTCGAAATCGGTGGTTTAGTAATTAGTGGGTCGACCTCGGTGGTATAGTAATTATTGAGTCGACCTCGGTGGTTTATTGATTAGTGAGTCGATCTCGGTGGTTTAGTAATTAGTGAGTCGACCTCGGTGGTTTAGTAATTAGTGTGTCGACCTCGTTGGTTTGGTGATTAGTGAGTCGACATCGGTGGTTTAGTGATTAATGAGTCGACCTCGAGTGGTTCAATCTCTGGTCGTGTCATTTTAAATCCTAAACACTGGTAGTAGTGACTTCTTTCTTTGGCGCTGATGTTGCGGGGATAGTATGAAGACTAATGCTATTGGAGTCCGGATAATCTTACCAGACAGAACTGATAATTTATTGAGTTACGCCCTTATTTGACTGAAATACTGTTGAAAATAGCGGAAACCATCACATAACAAGCACACAATATACATGTTATAGTCACTAATCGTGTAGTTCTTTTTCTGGTTTCGCATATTTATATATATACGAGAATTTACTGATAATTAAGCTGCATTCCGGTAACTCAGTCAGAAGCGACGCGGGATGTCAAACCGCGGGTTGTGAGTTCAAACCGCAGATCGGCAAACAATATTTTCGACTTTTGACAAAAGTACATTCGACAAGATTCATTATTATTCTTCAACTAGGCTAACAATCTATCGTAAAACTCAGCCTGTTGCTTGGAATGACGGTTTTGTGGATTACATTTATGAGAATGTGAGGGATGCATGGTTAGTGTAACTGGCTGCCGTGATATAAAGGCGTTAAATCTCTATTAATCAATCAATTACTGATATTCAAACAGTACACGAACAGTAAGGCTGGCCGGAATTCTGGATCTCGTAACAGCATTATGTGATGAAAGTTGTTGTTGTATCCCTTTGTTGATATAAACCAAAGGAGTACATGTATACGAGTGAACCAATGAAACACAGCTTATGTTGATAGAGTGAGTTAGGAGACATACGGGTCAGTATGCGAGTGTTCATGAGTGAGTGACAGGTTATACGGGTCGGTATATGAGTGAACATATGGACCACGATTTGTGTTGATTGAGTTAGTGACAAGATATTCGGGTCGGTATGCGAGTGAACAAATGGAACACACTTTGTGTTGATTGAGTGAGAGACAGGATAAAAGTTTCAATATGCGAGTGAACAAATGGAACACACTTTGTGTTGATTGAGTGAGAGACACGATAAAGGTTTCAGTATGCGAGTGAAAAAATGGAACACACTTTGAGTCGATTGAGTGAGAGACATGATCAAAGTTTCGGTATGCCAGTGAACAATGGAACACACTTTGTGTCGATTGAGTGAGACATAGGATAAAAGTTTCAGTATGCGAGTGAACAAATCGAACACACTTTGTGTTGATTGAGTGAAAGACGCGATACAAGTTTCAGTATGCGAGTGAACAAATGGAACACACGTTGTGTTGATTGAGTGAGAGACACGATCAAAGTTTCAGTATACGAGTGAACAAATAGAACACACTTTGTGTTGATTGAGTGAGAGACACGATAAATGTTTAAGTATGCGAGTGAACAAATGAAACACACTTTGTGTTGATTGAATGAAAGACGCGATACAAGTTTCAGTATGCGAGTGAACAAATGGAACACACTTTGTGTTGATTGAGTGAAAGACAGGATAAAAGTTTCAGTATGCGAGTGAACAAATGGAACACACTTTGTGTTGATTGAGTGAAAGACAGGATAAAAGTTTCAGTATGCGAGTGAACAAATGAAACACACTTTGTGTCGATTGAGTGAAAGAAACGATAAAAGTTTCAGTGTGCGAGTGAACAAATGGAACACACTTTGTGTTGATTGAGTGAAAGACAGGATAAAAGTTTCAGTATGCGAGTGAACAAATGGAACACACTTTGTGTTGATTGAGTGAAAGACAGGATAAAAGTTTCAGTATGCGAGTGAATAAATGAAACACAATTTGTGTCGATTGAGGGAAAGACACGATAAAAGTTTCAGTATGCGAGTGAACAAATGGAACACACTTTGTGTTGATTGAGTGAAAGACACGATCAAAGTTTCAGTATACGAGTGAACAAATAGAACACACTTTGTGTTGATTGAGTGAGAGACACGATAAAAGTTTCAGTATGCGAGTGAACAAATGAAACACACTTTGTAATGAGTGAGTGAGTGAGAAGATAAACGGGTCGGGTTTCAAGCAAGGAGGTAAGAAGGGAGAAACAGTGTTTTTCGACAAAACAAAAGTGTTCATATATCTATATATAGATATACAGATGCCACAGAAGGGTAATTTGAAGCACATTGGATTTTAACTGATGATTATTATCAGTGAATAAGCGCCTACGCTTCTGTAGATATAGGCAAACGGCTAGAGGTTTATCCCAGCATAGAATTTAGAAATTAAATATGAAAAAACATCACAACCGATTGTACAAATTAACACCATTCCGTAACGTTTGCTACACAAAACCTTTAAGATGTAACAAGAACTTGGGCAAATACGACAACATTATCTCTGTCATTAGCTATATTTATGTTTCCTTTTTCCTTCAATGTTTTCAAAATCTTACCTTCATACATGGCATGGAAATCTTTCCCTGCAAGGCGTTCCAAACATTACTAATGTTACTATGATTCATCAAAGTCAGGATAAACTTATCAGTACACACAATAAACGTTGAGGCATGACTGAGATAGTCTTGAAAGTGGCGATTTAGTTTGGTTTTAAGATTACATACCCTCGGTTTTAAATGTATTCTCTTTCGTTTAATTGGGAATTTTATTGTTCACACTATTGCTTTAATGACGACAGAAACATTAACAATGAGCTCTAGTTGACACACCATTACAAGATGTGTCTCGCATCAAACCATTATAAGATTCAGAAATGTGTCTCGCATCAAACCATTATAAGATTCAGAAATGTGTCTCGCATCAAACCATTATAAGATTCACTAATGTGTCTCGCATCAAACCATTTTAAGATTCAGAAATGTGTCTCGCATCAAACCATTATAAGATTCAGAAATATGTCTCGCATCAAACCATTATAAGATTCAGAAATGTGTCTCGCATCAAACCATTATAAGATTCAGAAATGTGTCTCGCATCAAACCATTACCAGATTCGGAAATGTGTCTCGTATTAAACTATTACAAGATTCGGAAATATGTTTCGCATTTAACAATTACAAGATTCGGAAATGTGTCTCGCATTTAACAATTACAAGATTCGGAAATGTGTCTCGCATTTAACAATTACAAGATTCGGAAATGTGTCTCGCATCAAACCATTAAAAGATTCAGAAATGCGCCTAGCATCAAACAATTACACGATTCAAAAATCTGTCTCGCATTAAACCATTAAACGATTAAGAAATGTGTCTAGCATCAAACCATTAAACGATTCGGAAATGTGTCTAGCATCAAACCATTACATGATTTGGAACTGCGCCTAGCATCAAACCATTAAACGATTTGTAAATATGTCTAGCATGAAACTCTACTTGAGTTAGTTTTGAACTCTGTACATCCTGCTCCTAAGTCACCGAGGCTAACAAATCGGCTAGGACAAAACCAATGATCGAATTACAATATTATTTGTTCATCGTATCTCATTTACATATATATAATTGAGTCGCGACCGGGGATTAACGGTCTTATTACATCTCCGACGTTATATCATTTAAACCTTCCATTGACGTCAACACATCCCCAGAGACTACGTCTCTAGTTTGTGTGTAAGACGATTCTTGGGGTCTATATAACATAAAGAAAGACAGTGGATGTGAGTATATACAAATGCTCTATTAAGACTTCTTCGACAGCAAATTCAACAAGACCGTAAATCACACGGCGCGGTTCGTTTGAAAACTACAGTATGTATATATATAGAAACATATGTTGTAACAGATGCTTTCTCTGACTAGATAAACATCATTTTGAATGAATGTATATTGTTTTATGGCGCATCGATAGCTAAGGTCATTTAGCGCGCAATTAAATTTAATTATTCATGATCCCTGGATAAACAAACCAGTACTAGCCTAGAAAACATCATTTTGATATTGGTTTTGGACAGGTCATATTGCGCAGGCACGTAGTCCTATCTGAATATCCATTGTTACGTAATAAAAATCTCTGACAATCGTAGCTCACTTGCATTGAATTACATGGCGTATAGTCCTATATAAATATTATTGTAACGTAAAGAAAACCTCTGACAATCGTATCGCACTTGGATTGGATTACATGGCGTATATTCCTATCTGAATCCTATTTTAACGAAATATAAACGTTTGACAATCATAGCACACTTGGATTGGATTACATGGCGTATAGTCCTATATAAATATTATTGTTACGAAATAAAAACCTCTGACAATCATAGCACTCTTGGATTGGTTTACATGGCGTATAGTCCTATATAAATATCATTGTTACGAATTAAAAACCTCTGACAATCGTAGCTCACTTGGATTGGATTACATGGCGTATAGTCCTATCTGAATCTTAGTGTTACGTAATTAAAACCTGTGACAATCGTATCGCACTTGGATTGGACTACATGGAGTATAGTCCTATCTGAATCTTATTGTTACGTTATAAAAACATGTGACAATCATAGCTCACTTGGATTGGATTACATGGCGTATAGTCCTATCTGAATTCTATTGTTACGAAAAAAAAACGTCTGACAATCATAGCTCACTTGGATTGGATTACATGGCGTATAGTCCTATCAGAATATTATTGTTACGTAATGAAAACCTCTGGCGATCAAAGCACACTTGGATTAAGTTACATGGCGTATAGTCCTATCTGGCTCTTATTGTTACGTAATAAATACCTCTGACAATCGTATCGGACTTGGATCGGATTACATGGCGTATAGTCCTATCAGAATATTATTGTTATGTAATGAAAACCTCTGACAATCGTATCGGACTTGGATTGAATTACATGGCGTATAAGCCGATCTGAATCTTAATTGTTACGTAATAAAAACTTCTGACAATCGTATCGGACTTGGATCGGATTACATGGCGTATAGTCCTATCAGAATATTATTGTTATGTAATAAAAACCTCTGACAATCATAGCACACTTAGATTGAGTTACATGGCGTATAGTCCTATCTGGATCTTATTGTTACGTAATAAATACCTCTGACAATCGTATCGGACTTGGATCGGATTACATGGCGTATAGTCCTATCAGAATATTATTGTTACGTAATAAAAACCTCTGACAATCGTATTGGACTTGGATAGCATTACATGGCGTATAAGCCGATCTTAATCTTCATTGTTACGTAATAAAAACCTCTGACAATCGTAGCTCACTTGGATTGGATTACATGGCCTATAGTCCTATCAGAATAGTATTGTTACGTAATAAAAACCTCTGACAATCGTATCGGACTTGGATTGGATTTCATGGCGTATAAGCCGATCTGAATCTTCATTGTTACGTAATGAAAACCTCTGACAATCATAGCTCACTTGGATTGGATTACATGGCGTATAGTCCTATCAGAATATTATTGTTACGTGATAAAAACCTCTGACAATCGTATCGGACTTGGATTGGATTACATGGCATATAGTCCGATCTGATTCTTGTTGTTACGTAATAAAAACCTCTGACAATCGTATCGGACTTGGATTGGATTACATGGCGTATAAGCCGATCTAAATCTTCATTGTTACGTAATAAAAACCTCTGACAAGCATAGCTCACTTGGATTGGATTACATGGCGTATAGTCTTATCAGAATATTATTGTTACGTAATAAAAACCTTTGACAATCGTATCGGACTTGGATTGGATTACATGGCGTATAGTCCTATCTGAATATTATTGTTACGTAATAAAAACCTCTGACAATCATAGCACACTTTGATTTAATTACATGGCGTATAGTCCTATCTGGATCTTATTGTTACGTAATAAATATATATAACAATCGTAGCACACTTGGATTTAGTTACATGGCGTATAGTCCTATCTGAATCTTATTGTTACGCAATAAAAACCTCTGACAATCGTAGCACAATTGGATTTAGTTACATGGCGTATTAGCCGATCCGAATCTTATTGTTACGTAATAAAAACCTCTGACAATCGTAGCACACTTGGAATGGACAACATATTGTTACGTAATAAAAAACCTCTGACATTCGTGTCGCACTTGGATTGTATTACATGGCGTATAGTCCTATCTGAATCTTATTCTTACGTAATAAAAACCTCTGACAATCGTATCGCACTTGGATTGGAATACATGGCGTATAATTCTATCTGAATCCACATTGTAACGTAATAAATATCTCAGACAGTCGTAGCGAACTTGGAATGTGTTACATGGCGTATAGTCCTATCTGAATCTTCATTGTTAGTAATGAAAACCTCGCACAATCGTAGCGCACTTAGATTGGAATACATCGCGTATAGTCCTATCTAGATACTAGTGTTACGTAATGAAAACCTCTGACAATCGCAGCACAATTGGATTGGACTACATGGCGTATAGGTCGATCTGAATCTTCATTGTAACGTTATAAATACCTCTGACAATCAAAGCGCACTTGGATTGGCTTATATTGCGTAAAGGTCGATCTGAATCTACATTGCTACGTAATGAAAACCTCTGACAATCGTATCGCACTTGGATCGGATTACATGGCGTATAGTCCTTTTTGAATCCAATTGTTACGTAATAAAAACCTCTGACAATCGTATCGCACTTGGATTGGATTACATGGCGTGTAGTCATATATGAATCTTATTGTTACGTAATAAAAACCTCTGACAATCGTATCGAGCTTGAATTGGATTACATGGCGTATAGTCCTTTTTTAATCCAATTGCTACGTAATAATTATAAAAACCTCTGACAATCGTAGCGCACTTGGATTGGTTCACATGACCTATAAGCCGATCTGAATCTTCATTTTTAAGTAATGAAAACCTCTGACAATCCTACCTCACTTGGATTGGGTTACATGGCGTAAAGGTCCATCTGATTGTACGCTGGTCACAAACATCTAATAGTTAGTCCTCTTGGAACATTAAACATTGATTTTATGACCGCCTCGGAGGTTGAATGATTAGTGAGTCAACCTCGTTGGTTTAATGATTAATGAGTCGACCTCGGTGGTTTGATGATTAGTGAGTCGACCTCGGTGGTTTATTGATTAGTGAGTCGACCTCGGTGGTTTGATGATTAGTGAGTCGACTTCGGTGGTTTATTGATTAGTGAGTCGACCTCGGTGGTTTAGTAATTAGAAAGTCGACCTAGGTGGTTTATTGATTAGTGAGTCGACCTCGGTGGTTTATTGATTAGTGAGTCGACCTCGGTGGTTTAGTAATCATTGCTTCGACTTCGGTGATTTAGTAATTAGAGAGTCGACCTCGGTGGTTTAGTGATTATTGAGTAGTCCTCGGTGGTTTTGTGATTAGTAAGTCGACCTCGATGGTTTATTGATTAGTGAGTCGATCTCGGTGGTTTATTGATTAGTAAGTCGACCTTGGTGGTTTAGTAATTAGTGAGTCGAGCTCGGTTGTTTATCGATTAGTGAGTCGACCTCGGTGGTTTATTGATTAGTGAATCGACCTCGGTGGTTTATTGATAAGTGTGTCCACCTTGGGGGTTTAGTAATTAGTGAGTCGATCTCTGTGGTGTATTGATTAGTGAGTCGACCTCGGTGGTTTATTGATATGTGAGTCGACCTCGGTGGTTTAGTAATTAGTGAGTCAACCTCTGTGGTTTATTGATTAGTGAGTCGACCTCGGTGGTTTATTGATTAGTGAGTCGACCTTGGTGGTTTAGTAATTAGTTAGTCGATCTCTGTGGTTTATTGATTAGTGAGTCGACCTCGGTGGTTTATTGATTAGTGAGTCGACCTCGGTGGTTTAGTAATTAGTGATTCGGCCTCGGTGGTTTATTGATTATTGAGTCGACCTCGGTGGTTTAGTAATTAGTGAGTTGACCTCGGTGGTTTATTGATTAGTGAGTCGACTTCGGTCGATTATTGATTAGTGAGTCGACCTTGGTGGTTTAGTAATTAGTGAATCGATCTCTGTGGTTTATTGATTAGTGAGTCGACCTCGGTGGTTTATTGATTAGTGAGTCGACCTTGGTGGTTTAGTAATCATTGCTTCGACCTCGGTGATTTAGTAATTAGTGAGTCGACCTCGGTGGTTTAGTGATTATTGAGTAGTCCTCGGTGGTTTTGTGATTAGTAAGTCGACCTCGATGGTTCGATTATTAGTGAGTCGACCTCGTTGGGTTAGTTATTAGTGAGTCGACCTCGGTGGTTTGATGATTATTGAGTAGTCCTCGGTGGTTTTGTGATTAGTAAGTCGACCTCGATGGTTCGATTATTGGTGAGTCGACCTCGTTGGGTTAGTTATTAGTGAGTCGACCTCGGTGATTTAGTGAATATTGAGTAGACCTTGGTGGTTTAGTTATTATTGAGTCGACCTCGTTGGTTTAGTGATTATAGAGTCGACCTCGGTGGTTTAGTTTTTAGTGTGTCGACCTCATTGGTTTAGTGATTGATGAATCGACCTCGGTGGTTTAGTGATTAGTGAGTCGATCTCGGTGGTTTATTGATTAGTGAGTCTACCTCGGTTGTTTATTGATTAGTGAGTCGATCTCGGTGGTTTAGTAATTATTGAGTACACCTCGTTGATTTAGTGATTAGTGAGTCGATCTCTGTGGTTTATTGAATAGTGAGTCGACCTCGGTGGTTTATTTATTAGTGAGTCGACCTCGGTGGTTTAGTAATTAGTGAGTCGACCTCGGTGGTTTATTGATTAGTGAGTCGACCTCGGTGGTTTATTGATTAGTGAGTCGACCTTGGTGATTTAGTAATTAGTGAGTCGATCTCTGTGGTTTATTGATTAGTGAGTCGACCTCGGTGGTTTATTGATTAGTGAGTCGACCTTGGTGGTTTAGTAATTAGTGAGTCGATCTCGGTGGTTTAGTGATTATTGAGTAGTCCTCGGTGGTTTTGTGATTAGTGAGTCGACCTCGGTGGTTTAGTATTCATTGCTTCGATCTCGGTGATTTAGTAATTAGTGAGTCGACCTCGATGGTTCGATGATTAGTGAGTCGACCTCGTTGGGTTAGTTATTAGTGAGTCGACCTCGGTGGTTTGATGATTAGTGAGTCGACCTCGGTGGTTTAGTAATTATTGAGTAAACCTCGGTTGTTTAGTAATTATTGCGTCGTCATCGGTGATTTAGTAATTAGTGAGTCGACCTCGGTGATTTAGTGATTATTGAGTCGACCTCGTTGGTTTAGTTATTATTGAGTCGACCTCGTTGGTTTAGTGATTATAGAGTCGACCTCGGTGGTTTAGTTATTAGTGTGTCGACCTCATTGGTTTAGTGATTGATGAATCGACCTCGGTGGTTCAGTGATTAGTGAGTCGATCTCGGTGGTTTATTGATTAGTGAGTCTACCTCTCTTGTTTATTGATTAGTGAGTCGATCTCGGTGGTTTAGTAATTATTGAGTACACCTCGTTGATTTAGTGATTAGTGAGTCGACCTCGTTGGTTTTTTGATTAGTGAGGCGACCTCGTTGATTTAGTGATTAGTGAGTCGACCTCGTTGGTTTTTTGATTAGTGAGGCGACCTCGATGGTTTAGTAAGTCTTGAGTAGACCTCGGTGATTTGGTAATTAGTGAGACGACCTCGGTTGTTTAGTAATTAGTGAGTCAACCTAGGTGGTTTAGTAATTAGTAAGTCGACCTCGGTGGTTTAGTAATTAGTGCGTCGACCTCGGTGGTTTATTTATTTGTGAGTCGACCTCGGTGGTTTAGTAATTAGTAAGTCGACCTCGGTGGTTTAGTGATTAGTGAGTCGATCTCGGTGGTTTAGTGATTAGCGAGTCGACCTCGGTGATTTAGTGATAAGTAACTCGACCTCGGTGGTTTAGTAATAAGTGAGTCGACCTCGGTGATTTAGTGATTAGTAACTCGATCTCCGTGGTTTAGTAATTAGTAAGTCGACCTCGTTGGTTTAGTAATTAGTGAGTCGACCTCGGTGGTTTAGTAATTAGTGAGTAGAACTCGTTGGTTTAGTGATTAGTGAGTCGACCTCGGTGGTTTAGTGATTAATGAGTCGACCTCGAGTGGTTCGATCTCTGGTCGTGTCATTTTAAATCATAAACACTGGTAGTAGTGACTTCTTTCTTTGGCGCTGATGTTGCGGGGATAGTATGAAGACTAATGCTAATGGAGTCCGGATAATCTTACCAGACAGTACTGATAATGTATTTAGTTACGCCCTTATTTGACTGAAATACTGTTGAAAATAGCGGAAACCATCACATAACAAACACACAATATACATGTTATAGTCACTAATCGTGTAGTTCTTTTTCTGGTTTCGCATATATATATATATGTTTATATATATATATATATATACGACAATTTACTGATAATTAAGCTGCACCCCGGTAACTCAGTCAGAAGCGACGCGGGATGTCAAACCGCGGGTTGTGAGTTCAAACCGCAGATCGGCAAACATTATTTTCGACGTTTGACAAAAGTAAATTCGACAAGAGTCATTATTCTTCTTCAACTAGGCTAACAATCTATCTGGAAACTCAGCCTGTTGCTTGGAATGACGGTTTTGTGGATTACATTTGTGAGAATGTGAGGGATGCATGGTTAGTGTAACTGGCTGCCGTGGTATAACGGCGTTAAATCTCTATTAATCAATCAATTACTGATATTCAAACAGTACACGAACAATAAGGCTGGCCGGAATTTTGGATCTCGTAACAGCATTATGTGATGAAAGTTCTTGCTGTATCCCTTTGTTGATATAAAACAAAGGAGTACATGTATACCAGTGAAACAATGAAACACAGCTTATGTTGATTGAGTGAGTTAGGAGACATACGGGTCAGTATGCGAGTATTCAATTGGAACACAATTTGAGTTAATTGAGTGAGTGACAGGTTATACGGGTCGGTATAAGAGTGAACATATGAACCACGATTTGTGTTTATCGAGTGAGTGACAAGATATTCGGGTCGGTATGCGAGTGAACAAATGGAACACACTTTGTTTCGATTGAGTGAGAGACAGGATAAAAGTTTCAGTATGCGAGTGACCAAATGGAACACACTTTGTGTTGATTGAGTGAGAGACACGATAACAGTTTCAATATGCGAGTGAACAAATGGAACACACGTTGTATTGATTGAGTGAGAGATACGATCAAAGTTTAAATATGCGAGTGAACAAATGGAACACACCTTGTGTTGATTGAGTGAGACATAGGATAAAAGTTTCAGTATGCGAGTGAACAAATGGAGCACAATTTGTGTTGATTGAGTGAGAGACAGGATAAAAGTTTCAGTATGCGAGTGAACAAATGGAACACACTTTGTGTTGATTGAGTGAGACATATGATAAAAGTTTCAACATGCGAGTGAACAAATGGAACACACTTTGTGTTGATTAAGTGAGAGACGCGATAAAAGTTCCAGCATGCGAGTGAACACATGGAACACACTTTGTGTTGATTGAGTGAGACACAGGATAAAAGTCTCAGTATGCGAGTGAACAAATGGAACACACTTTGTAATGAGTGAGTGAGTGAGAAGATAAACGGGTCGGGTTTCAAGCAAGGAGGTAAGAAGGGAGAAACAGTGTTATTCGACAAAACAAAAGTGTTCATATATCTATATATATAGATATACAGATGCCACAGAAGGGTAATTTGAAGCACATTGGATTTTAACTGAAGATTATTATCAGTGAATAAGCGCCTACGCATCTGTAGATATAGGCAAAAGGCTAGAGGTTTATCCCAGCATAGAATTTAGAAATTAAATATGAAAAAACATCACAACCAATTGTACAAATTAACACCATTCCGTAACCGTTTGCTACACAAAACCTTTAAGATGTAACAAGAACTTGGGCAAATAGGACAAAATTATCTCTGTCATTAGCTATATTTATGTTTCCTTTTTCCTTCAATGTTTTCAAAATCTTACCTTCATACATGGCATGGAAATCTTTCCCTGCAAGGCGTTCCAAACATTACTAATGTTACTATGATTCATCAAACTCAGGATAAACTTATCAGTACACACAATAAACGTTGAGGCATGACTGAGATAGTCTTGAAAGTGGCGATTTAGTTTGGTTTTAAGATTACATAGCCTCGGTTTTAAATGTATTCTCTTTCATTTTATTGGGAATTTTATTGTTCACACTATTGCTTTATTGACGACAGAAACATTAACAATGATCTCTAGTTGACACATCATTACAGGATGTGTCTCGCATCAAACCATTATAAGATTCAGAAATGTGTCTCGCATCAAACCATTATAAGATTCAGAAATATGTCTCGCATCAAACCATTATAAGATTCAGAAATGTGTCTCGCATCAAACCATTACCAGATTCGGAAATGTGTCTCGTATTAAACTATTACAAGATTCGGAAATATGTTTCGCATCAAACCATTATAGGATTCAGAAATGTGTCTCACATCAAACCATTACCAGATTCCTCGCATCAAACCATTACAAGATTCGGAAATATGTTTCGCATTTAATAATTACAAGATTCGGAAATATGTTTCGCATTTAACAATTACAAGATTCGGAAATGTGTCTCGCATTTAACAATTACAAGATTCGGAAATGTGTCTCGCATTTAACAATTACAAGATTCGGAAATGTGTCTCGCATTTAACAATTACAAGATTAGGAAATGTGTCTCGCATTAAACCATTAAAAGATTCAGAAATGCGCCTAGCATCAAACAATTACACGATTCAAAAATCTGTCTCGCATTAAACCATTAAACGATTAAGAAATGTGTCTAGCATCAAACAAATAAACGCTTCGGAAATGTGTCTAGCATCAAACCATTAAACGATTCGGAAATGTGTCTAGCATCAAACCATTACATGATTTGGAACTGCGCCTAGCATCAAACCATTAAACGATTTGTAAATATGTCTAGCATGAAACCCTACTTGAGTTAGTTTCGAACTCGGTATATCCTGCTCCTAAGTCACCGAGGCTAACAAATCGGCTAGGACAAAACCAATGATCGAATTACAATATTATTTGTTCATCGTATCTCATTTACATATATATAATTGAGTCGCGACCGGGGATTAACGGTCTTATTACATCTCCGACGTTATATCATTTAAACCTTCCATTGACGTCAACACATCCCCAGAGACTACGTCTCTAGTTTGTGTGTAAGACGATTTTTGGGGTCTATATAACATAAAGAAAGACAGTGGATGTGAGTATATACAAATGCTCTATTAAGTCTTCTTCGAGAGCTAATTCAACAAGACCGTAAATCACACGGCGCGGTTCGTTTGAAAACTACAGTATGTATATATATAGAAACATATGTTGTAACAGATGCTTTCTCTGACTAGATAAACATCATTTTGATATTGGTTTTGGACAGGTGTGACAAGTGTATAGTCATATTGCGCAGGCACGTAGTCTTATATAAATATTATTGTTACGTAAAAAAAACCTCTGACAATCGTATCGTACTTGGATTGGATTACATGGCTTATAGTCCTATCTGAATCCTATTGTAACGAAATATAATCCTTTGACAATCATAGCACACTTGGATTGGATTACATGGCGTATAGTCCTATATAAACCTTATTGTTACGGAATAAAAAAACCTGACAATCATAGCACACTTGGATTGGATTACATGGCGTATAGTCCTATCTGAATCCTATTGTTACGAAATAAAAACATCTGACAATCATAGCTCACTTGGATTGCATTACATGGCGTATAGTCCTATCTGAATCTTCATTGTTACGTAATAAAAACCTCTGACAATCATAGCACACTTGGATTGGATTACATGGCGTATAGTCCTATCTGAATCTTATTGTTACGTAATAAAAACCTCTGACAATCGTAGTGCACTTAGATTGGAATAAATGGCGTATAATTCTATCTGAATATTATTGTTACGTAATAAAAACCTCTGACAATCATAGCTCACTTGGATTAGATTACTTTGCGTACAGTCCTATCTGAATCTTTATTGTTACGTAATAAAAACCTCTGACAATCATAGCACACTTGGATTGGATTACATGGCGTATAGTCCTATCTGAATCTTATTGTTACGTAATAAAAACCTCTGACAATCGTAGTGCACTTAGATTGGAATAAATGGCGTATAATTCTATCTGAATATTATTGTTACGTAATAAAAACCTCTGACAATCATAGCTCACTTGGATTAGATTACTTTGCGTACAGTCCTATCTGAATCTTTATTGTTACGTAATAAAAACCTCTGACAATCATAGCACACTTGGATTGGATTACATGGCGTATAGTCTATCTGAATCTTATTGTTACGTAATAAAAACCTCTGACAATCGTAGTGCACTTAGATTGGAATACATGGCGTATAATTCTATCTGAATCCACATTGTAACGTAATAAATATCTCAGACAATCGCAGCGAACTTGGAATGTGTTACATGGCGTATAGTCCTATCTGAATCCTATTCTTACATGATAAAAACCTTTGACAATCGTAGCTCATATGGATTGGATTACATGGCGTATACTCATTTTTAAATCCAATTGTTACGTAATAACGAGCGCAGCTCGTTCTTAGATTACCTTTATTATTATGAAATTTCCTATAATCAGTATGGAAAAAATTTGGGTGCAAAATTTTACTATGGCCCTGCTCGTGAAATTCCAAGTAAAATTACATAGAACAAAGCAGGGAACCATGACCGACAATTATCCACATCCGTTGACGTCATATTCAGCCGGTACCCGAGATAACTAGAACAACTGTGCTGTTTACATTAAAGGCTGACAACCATAACGTAATCGGCTGCGAGTTTCTTTGCGTCAGGTAAGAATTTTTATCGCTCTCGTTTCCCATTGAATAACATAAATTTTATTTTGGCCATGGTATAAAATCAAGCTGTAGTGTGAATCTGAGAATCAGCGATGGGTTGTATTCATTGAAGAATGTTCTGTCGATGGACTATTTTGGTTTCACTGTCTGACTAAGATGCTCTTAAGGGTAAATTTGTTTCACCCTCAATGCTACGCAGACTTCGTTGAAGTCGTATATCCTTCTGACAAAAACTCCTTCGGACTGTCAAAGATCAATGCAATAATTAGCTGAACACGGTTACACGGAACACCCTGTGACCCAAATCAGAAACATGTATATGTATGTCTCTGAAGTGTCACTCACCCGTAGCTAACACTATAACCTGCATTATATTATCATTTGCTTGGTCTTAAAGAGTCTTGTCTGTCTCAGTCATCAGTCTAAGTAACACACGTCTGTACTGCTTAGCTGCCTTGGTCCAAGTGGGCCATGTAAAAGTCACATGGTTGGCTGGTTCCTCTAAACTGGGAACCAGAGTTTTCTGGACATAAACAACTGACCAAAAGGAATGGTCTAAAACACAAAGGACAAAGTAGACTTTCACTACACTCCCCCCGGTTTTATCATTAGACCCAACCCGGGAGAATGCCTCTCAGCCCTACATTGCAGCATCACCAAACCAGGTTGTTGTACCATTTCGATGACTTGTGTTGTACCATGCCCTCTTAGCAGTTGCACCATTTTTGCTGCATAGCATCCCTGTCTTCGTGAAAATGCTATGAAGCACACCAATGACTTCCTAAAAAAAACCAAGCCCATGTTTTAAGCCAGATAATTTGTATCTAACTCGCATCATGGTTCTTGGTCTATTTAATTTACCATACGGGTTGATTATCTGGCATATCAAGCGAAATGGTCAGTTTGTAACCGGCTAGTCATTTTTGTACTTAATATGCCCTCTTTTCTGTAGGCTATACTGTCATCTCTGTACTTCTGTGTCAGAAGGTCTATATTGGTCGCCCCGGATGTTCAGTTTCCTTCTTATTGGATCTTGTGATGTAAAGTACATTCTCAGTCAATACTTCGCCAGATCTCGACTTCGACATTAGTTTCTTTCAAACACCATTCCGGGCCCTGGAACAATGTTGCGCCTCATGTCTAACAATCTGACGGTTACAGCATTCTTGAAATACTAAAACAAACATCCAAAGCAGACTCAATCTGTTTATCTGGCACACACTCAACGATCTTGTAGATGACAGTACTGCCTCTTCGATGCAATCAACCCCATTCATGATTCTAAACTCCTTTTTGTGTGACGGTTGATCTGTTTTGAAACAATTACCAGTCTCCCATCCATAAGGCGAGATTCCCGCATGAGCCAGTGTCATATCCTACCCCACTGACCCCAGGTGGAATCCCTAAGATGCCCCCCGGAAATTGTTTCAACTTAAACCACTCCTTTCCTTGGCCTAACATGATATTCCCTGAATTCAAACAGGTACTCAGATGTTTTTCCCCGAACTCTCACGGGTACTACAATTCTACTGAAAGACTCTCTTGCCAATGTTATCTTATCCTGGCTCTGGACTATACCTCCTTTGTAACGTGTCCATGGTTATCCACCACTCAGTGGGAAATGATTGTCCATTGGTCTTACTCTCTTCCCCTGCAATTTTAGTCCCAGGACACTCAGCGCACCCCAGCCTCCGGCTCGTCTTTTTGTCCCACAAAGCCTGGGGCGCAAAGTGATCCTGTAATCCGTATAACGGTTTTGAGTGTTCTACACGCCAGCTCGTCTTTTTGTCCCCCAGCGTGTCTACTCCAGGGCATCTTCGAATCTGTCTCAGCTGCTCGTCGGCTCGTCGTTTTGTCCCCCAACGCGCAGTGTTGATCCAAACCCAAGCCTCCCTTGAACCGCATTGTCTTTGAAGCAGCCAATGGAATCGCCTCACCACTTCTCCGGAAAAAGTGGCCCACTGAGCCTCTACTCGCTTACAATAGGTATAGCCACCACAATCTCTTCAATCTTTACATGACTAGAATAGTGCGAACACATGTCGGCCATAGGCTTCCTTGATAATGCATCCGCATTCCCATGCACTTTTCCAGGTCGGTATTTAAGAATCATATTGTACTGTGATAATTCTTCCAACCATCTTGCTAACTGCCCCTGTGGTTCTTCATAGCCAAAAATAAACATTACCTCAATCCTTTCCCAGGTCAGTATCTCCCAGAACTGTGTCATCTGCCACCGGCTCGTCTTGTTGTCCCCCAGTGAACAGAGACCAGTTACCAGAGTTACTTCCCTTCTACCTTGTCTAAGGGTTCTGCTTTCCCAGGTCAGTATCCCCTAGAACTGTATCATCTGCCACTGGCTCGTCTTGTTGTCCCCCAGTGAGCAGAGACCAGTTACCAGAGTTACTTCCCTTCTACCTTGTCTTCTCCGCCGGCTTGTCTTGTCTCCCAGCGGGCAATGACCAGTCCCCTGCTATTGAGGCATGCTTGAATCGTTTTCAGTGTCATAATTGGTTGCTGTACCAGTACTGTAAAATCCCTCAGATTTCTTTCCTGTCAGTTAACAAGTGGGTAATAGTCATAGTCAACCCGTATTAACACGGGGACCCATGACCACCAATCCACAAGTTAATGGTAGATGCGTTGTATCATCACTGTAAAATCTCTCGGAATTCTTTCTCGTCAGTTAACAAGTGGTTAATAGTCATAGTCATCCCGTCATATTAACACGGGTCCCCATGACCACCAATCCACAAGTTCACGGTAGATACGTTGAGCCCTTGTCACACTGCACTTGGAAAATGAAGACTGAAACAGTTGGCATTGTTCATTTCAACTTCTTTTGATTACTATCATTATTTCATTTGCCTCGGCAATATCCAGTGCATCCGCAGCTGTAATATCCATGCAAGCGTCATGATACTATTCGGCACAGTAATCGCATTGTATCATGACACGTCCTTGTCATGGGCTTCTTACAGTGGCACTGAATTACCTTAGCTATTAAGGATATCTCTTAAACCTAAAATAATGACAGCAACTATGTTTGTCAGGACAGTTCAATAGAATGGAAATAGTTGTCTCTTTTACTTAACCCCTACCCCCCTCTTTCTCTTTTTGAGCTTGCATTAGGCCTTAATTTGTGAAAACAAAAATACCCTCAGTCTCGTGCATTTAAACGGCCTGGGCATTCTTAAACACTGCCTATTGATGCCCATTGCAATAACACAGGCGTTGTTTGTAATACGCTCGCTATGTACACATGCAAACCAAGCACTGTTACGGATGAATAACACATTTTCGGTGGCTAAAATACAATTCCAAACAAGTTTCCAAAATCATAATAATAAATAAATGCTAAAAGCTGCCTGACTATTGGTTACAGGGACCAATTAACTTTGAAAAGCTCCATTGCAATTATTATCCATTAAATTAGCCACCAGGGTTTAATGCAGAACTTCTTTTTCCATGCTGTTTTCAAAATGGTCACCCCTCTCTCCTTCCCCAATTTTTTTGGAAAACAACAAAATGGAACAAACTTACATGGGTTCTGCTTCACTTCTGACACCATTGAAGTGTCACTCACCCGTAGCTAACACTATAACCTGCATTATATTATCATTTGCTTGGTCTTAAAGAGTCTTGTCTGTCTCAGTCATCAGTCTAAGTAACACACGTCTGTACTGCTTAGCTGCCTTGGTCCAAGTGGGCCATGTAAAAGTCACATGGTTGGCTGGTTCCTCTAAACTGGGAACCAGAGTTTTCTGGACATAAACAACTGACCAAAAGGAATGGTCTAAAACACAAAGGACAAAGTAGACTTTCACTACATGTATATGTATGTCTCTACCCAAGTACACCAACACAGAGTTGAATCACAGGGACGTGCTCCTGTATGTCTAAATTTATGCATAGGGTAATATTCTGTTCTTGATCACACAGGAGCACCTGGTTAAAATTTCGGAATCGCTACCGACATTATACCCCATTCAGAATTCATGCATCCACTAAAACAGCACATTTATAAGAAGAAAAAGTAAATCTATTTTTAGAAGTGTTCTTGGAAGTCCTCAAGTGCAGATTGTTGACACATTTTATGACGCAATATCTTACGTTTCTGCTGCATGACATCCACTCCCTTTTTTTAGTGGTGAAACACATTGCAATGTGGACGGAATATTTCTGAATAATGGCTGATTTAGTTAAAACTAACATCTTTTCAGACTAAGCGAACCCAAGATGAAACGTACCCAGTGAATTCAAGAGCCGAAACGGATTTATATGGGCGTGACTTTTCCTGTGTGCTCTTAACAAAATTAAAAATTATTTTTACATGTAAAAAAGGATGTGCCAATTATCGAAATTGAATCTTAACAAGGCACATTGCAGGTCAGGATCACTGCGATGCTCTAAAGGAACCCACCCTGCGACAAAACATGATTCATGTAAGTAACATTGCACATTGTCACTAATTTGACCTTTTATCATATATAAATGGCCGAGATCCGGTCGCGAAGCGGGCTGTCAATCCAGGGGTTGTGAGTTTGAATCCCAGCTCGACCAACATTAATTCTGACGTTTGACAAAAGTCATTGTGACTACATGGCGTATAGGTCGATCTGAATCTTCATTGTAACGTTATAAATACCTCTGACAATCAAAGCGCACTTGGATTGGCTTATATTGCGTAAAGGTCGATCTGAATCTACATTGCTACGTAATGAAAACCTCTGACAATCGTATCGCACTTGGATCGAATTACATGGCGTATAGTCCTTTTTGAATCCAATTGTTACGTAATAAAAACCTCTGACAATCGTATCGCACTTGGATTGGATTACATGGCGTGTAGTCATATATGAATCTTATTGTTACGTAATAAAAACCTCTGACAATCTTATCGAGCTTGAATTGGATTACATGGCGTATAGTCCTTTTTTAATCCAATTGCTACGTAATAATTATAAAAACCTCTGACAATCGTAGCGCACTTGGATTGGTTCACATGACCTATAAGCCGATCTGAATCTTCATTTTTAAGTAATGAAAACCTCTGACAATCCTACCTCACTTGGATTGGGTTACATGGCGTAAAGGTCCATCTGATTGTACGTTGGTCACAAACATCTAATAGTTAGTCCTCTTGGAACATTAAACATTGATTTTATGACCGCCTCGGAGGTTGAATGATTAGTGAGTCAACCTCGTTGGTTTAATGATTAATGAGTCGACCTCGGTGGTTTGATGATTAGTGAGTCGACCTCGGTGGTTTATTGATTAGTGAGTCGACCTCGGTGGTTTGATGATTAGTGAGTCGACCTCGGTGGTTTATTGATTAGTGAGTCGATCTCGGTGGTTTAGTAATTAGAAAGTCGACCTAGGTGGTTTATTGATTAGTGAGTCGACCTCGGTGGTTTATTGATTAGTGAGTCGACCTCGGTGGTTTAGTAATCATTGCTTCGACTTCGGTGATTTAGTAATTAGAGAGTCGACCTCGGTGGTTTAGTGATTATTGAGTAGTCCTCGGTGGTTTTGTGATTAGTAAGTCGACCTCGATGGTTTATTGATTAGTGAGTCGATCTCGGTGGTTTATTGATTAGTAAGTCGACCTTGGTGGTTTAGTAATTAGTGAGTCGAGCTCGGTTGTTTATCGATTAGTGAGTCGACCTCAGTGGTTTATTGATTAGTGAATCGACCTCGGTGGTTTATTGATAAGTGAGTCCACCTTGGGGGTTTAGTAATTAGTGAGTCGACCTCGGTGGTTTATTGATTAGTGAGTCGACCTCGGTGGTTTAGTAATTAGTGAGTTGACCTCGGTGGTTTATTGATTAGTGAGTCGACTTCGGTCGATTATTGATTAGTGAGTCGACCTTGGTGGTTTAGTAATTAGTGAATCGATCTCTGTGGTTTATTGATTAGTGAGTCGACCTCGGTGGTTTATTGATTAGTGAGTCGACCTCGGTGGTTTAGTAATCATTGCTTCGACCTCGGTGATTTAGTAATTAGTGAGTCGACCTCGGTGGTTTAGTGATTATTGAGTAGTCCTCGGTGGTTTTGTGATTAGTAAGTCGACCTCGATGGTTCGATTATTAGTGAGTCGACCTCGTTGGGTTAGTTATTAGTGAGTCGACCTCGGTGGTTTAATGATTATTGAGTAGTCCTCAGTGGTTTTGTGATTAGTAAGTCGACCTCGATGGTTCGATTATTAGTGAGTCGACCTCGTTGGGTTAGTTATTAGTGAGTCGACCTCGGTGGTTTGATGATTATTGAGTAGTCCTCGGTGATTTTGTGATTAGTAAGTCGACCTCGATGGTTCGATTATTAGTGAGTCGACCTCGTTGGGTTAGTTATTAGTGAGTCGACCTCGGTGATTTAGTGATTATTGAGTAGACCTTGGTGGTTTAGTTATTATTGAGTCGACCTCGTTGGTTTAGTGATTATAGAGTCGACCTCAGTGGTTTAGTTTTTAGTGTGTCGACCTCATTGGTTTAATGATTGATGAATCGACCTCGGTGGTTTATTGATTAGTGAGTCGATCTCGGTGGTTTAGTAATTATTGAGTACACCTCGTTGATTTAGTGATTAGTGAGTCGATCTCTGTGGTTTATTGAATAGTGAGTCGACCTCGGTGGTTTATTTATTAGTGAGTCGACCTCGGTGGTTTAGTAATTAGTGAGTCGACCTCGGTGGTTTATTGATTAGTTAGTCGACCTCGGTGGTTTATTGATTAGTGAGTCGACCTTGGTGATTTAGTAATTATTGAGTACACCTCGTTGATTTAGTGATTAGTGAGTTGATCTCTGTGGTTTATTGATTAGTGAGTCGACCTCGGTGGTTTATTGATTAGTGAGTCGACCTTGGTGGTTTAGTAATTAGTGAGTCGATCTCGGTGGTTTAGTGATTATTGAGTAGTCCTCGGTGGTTTTGTGATTAGTGAGTCGACCTCGTTGGTTTAGTTATTCATTGCTTCGATCTCGGTGATTTAGTAATTAGTGAGTCGACCTCGATGGTTCGATGATTAGTGAGTCGACCTCGTTGGGTTAGTTATTAGTGAGTCGACCTCGGTGGTTTGATGATTAGTGAGTCGACCTCGGTGGTTTGATGATTATTGAGTAGTCCTCGGTGGTTTTGTGATTAGTGAGTCGACCTCGGTGGTTTAGTTATTCATTGCTTCGATCTCGGTGATTTAGTAATTAGTGAGTCGACCTCGGTGGTTTGATGATTAGTGAGTCGACCTCGTTGGGTTAGTTATTAGTGAGTCGACCTCGGTGGTTTGATGATTAGTGAGTCGACCTCGGTGGTTTAGTAATTATTGAGTAAACCTCGGTTGTTTAGTAATTATTGCGTCGTCATCGGTGATTTAGTAATTAGTGAGTCGACCTCGGTGATTTAGTGATTATTGAGTCGACCTCGTTGGTTTAGTTATTATTGAGTCGACCTCGTTGGTTTAGTGATTATAGAGTCGACCTCGGTGGTTTAGTTATTAGTGTGTCGACCTCATTGGTTTAGTGATTGATGAATCGACCTCGGTGGTTCAGTGATTAGTGAGTCGATCTCGGTGGTTTATTGATTAGTGAGTCTACCTCTCTTGTTTATTGATTAGTGAGTCGATCTCGGTGGTTTAGTAATTATTGAGTACACCTCGTTGATTTAGTGATTAGTGAGTCGACCTCGTTGGTTTTTTGATTAGTGAGGCGACCTCGTTGATTTAGTGATTAGTGAGTCGACCTCGTTGGTTTTTTGATTAGTGAGGCGACCTCGATGGTTTAGTAAGTCTTGAGTAGACCTCGGTGATTTGGTAATTAGTGAGACGACCTCGGTTGTTTAGTAATTAGTGAGTCAACCTAGGTGGTTTAGTAATTAGTAAGTCGACCTCGGTGGTTTAGTAATTAGTGCGTCGACCTCGGTGGTTTATTTATTTGTGAGTCGACCTCGGTGGTTTAGTAATTAGTAAGTCGACCTCGGTGGTTTAGTGATTAGTGAGTCGATCTCGGTGGTTTAGTGATTAGCGAGTCGACCTCGGTGATTTAGTGATAAGTAACTCGACCTCGGTGGTTTAGTAATAAGTGAGTCGACCTCGGTGATTTAGTGATTAGTAACTCGATCTCCGTGGTTTAGTAATTAGTAAGTCGACGTCGTTGGTTTAGTAATTAGTGAGTCGACCTCGGTGGTTTAGTAATTAGTGAGTAGAACTCGTTGGTTTAGTGATTAGTGAGTCGACCTCGGTGGTTTAGTGATTAATGAGTCGACCTCGAGTGGTTCGATCTCTGGTCGTGTCATTTTAAATCATAAACACTGGTAGTAGTGACTTCTTTCTTTGGCGCTGATGTTGCGGGGATAGTATGAAGACTAATGCTAATGGAGTCCGGATAATCTTACCAGACAGTACTGATAATTTATTTAGTTACGCCCTTATTTGACTGAAATACTGTTGAAAATAGCGGAAACCATCACATAACAAACACACAATATACATGTTATAGTCACTAATCGTGTAGTTCTTTTTCTGGTTTCGCATATATATATATATATTTATATATATATATATATATACGACAATTTACTGATAATTAAGCTGCACCCCGGTAACTCAGTCAGAAGCGACGCGGGATGTCAAACCGCGGGATGTGAGTTCAAACCGCAGATCGGCAAACATTATTTTTGACGTTTGACAAAAGTAAATTCGACAAGAGTCATTATTCTTCTTCAACTAGGCTAACAATCTATCTGGAAACTCAGCCTGTTGCTTGGAATGACGGTTTTGTGGATTACATTTGTGAGAATGTGAGGGATGCATGGTTAGTGTAACTGGCTGCCGTGGTATAACGGCGTTAAATCTCTATTAATCAATCAATTACTGATATTCAAACAGTACACGAACAATAAGGCTGGCCGGAATTTTGGATCTCGTAACAGCATTATGTGATGAAAGTTCTTGCTGTATCCCTTTGTTGATATAAAACAAAGGAGTACATGTATACCAGTGAAACAATGAAACACAGCTTATGTTGATTGAGTGAGTTAGGAGACATACGGGTCAGTATGCGAGTATGTATTCAATTGGAACACAATTTGAGTTAATTGAGTGAGTGACAGGTTATACGGGTCGGTATAAGAGTGAACATATGAACCACGATTTGTGTTTATCGAGTGAGTGACAAGATATTCGGGTCGGTATGCGAGTGAACAAATGGAACACACTTTGTTTCGATTGAGTGAGAGACAGGATAAAAGTTTCAGTATGCGAGTGACCAAATGGAACACACTTTGTGTTGATTGAGTGAGAGACACGATAACAGTTTCAATATGCGAGTGAACAAATGGAACACACGTTGTATTGATTGAGTGAGACACAGGATAAAAGTTTCAGTATGCGAGTGAACAAATGGAGCACAATTTGTGTTGATTGAGTGAGAGACAGGATAAAAGTTTCAGTATGCGAGTGAACAAATGGAACACACTTTGTGTTGATTGAGTGAGACATATGATAAAAGTTTCAACATGCGAGTGAACAAATGGAACACACTTTGTGTTGATTGAGTGAGAGACGCGATAAAAGTTCCAGTATGCGAGTGAACACATGGAACACACTTTGTGTTGATTGAGTGAGACACAGGATAAAAGTCTCAGTATGCGAGTGAACAAATGGAACACACTTTGTAATGAGTGATTGAGTTAGATGATAAACGGGTCGGGTTTCAAGCAAGGAGGTAAGAAGGGAGAAACAGTGTTATTCGACAAAACAAAAGTGTTCATATATATAGATATACAGATGCCACAGAAGGGTAATTTGAAGCACATTGGATTTTAACTGAAGATTATTATCAGTGAATAAGCGCCTACGCTTCTGTAGATATAGGCAAAAGGCTAGAGGTTTATCCCAGCATAGAGTTTAGAAATTAAATATGAAAAAACATCACAACCAATTGTACAAATTAACACCATTCCGTAACCGTTTGCTACACAAAACCTTTAAGATGTAACAAGAACTTGGGCAAATAGGACAAAATTATCTCTGTCATTAGCTATATTTATGTTTCCTTTTTCCTTCAATGTTTTCAAAATCTTACCTTCATACATGGCATGGAAATCTTTCCCTGCAAGGCGTTCCAAACATTACTAATGTTACTATGATTCATCAAAGTCAGGATAAACTTATCAGTACACACAATAAACGTTGAGGCATGACTGAGATAGTCTTGAAAGTGGCGATTTAGTTTGGTTTTAAGATTACATAGCCTCGGTTTTAAATGTATTCTCTTTCATTTTATTGGGAATTTTATTGTTCACACTATTGCTTTATTGACGACAGAAACATTAACAATGATCTCTAGTTGACACATCATTACAGGATGTGTCTCGCATCAAACCATTATAAGATTCAGAAATGTGTCTCGCATCAAACCATTATAAGATTCAGAAATATGTCTCGCATCAAACCATTATAAGATTCAGAAATGTGTCTCGCATCAAACCATTACCAGATTCGGAAATGTGTCTCGTATTAAACTATTACAAGATTCGGAAATATGTTTCGCATCAAACCATTATAAGATTCAGAAATGTGTCTCACATCAAACCATTACCAGATTCCTCGCATCAAACCATTACAAGATTCGGAAATATGTTTCGCATTTAACAATTACAAGATTCGGAAATATGTTTCGCATTTAACAATTACAAGATTCGGAAATGTGTCTCGCATTTAACAATTACAAGATTCGGAAATGTGTCTCGCATTTAACAATTACAAGATTCGGAAATGTGTCTCGCATTTAACAATTACAAGATTAGGAAATGTGTCTCGCATTAAACCATTAAAAGATTCAAAAATGCGCCTAGCATCAAACAATTACACGATTCAAAAATCTGTCTCGCATTAAACCATTAAACGATTAAGAAATGTGTCTAGCATCAAACAAATAAACGCTTCGGAAATGTGTCTAGCATCAAACCATTAAACGATTCGGAAATGTGTCTAGCATCAAACCATTACATGATTCGTAACTGCGCCTAGCATCAAACCATTAAACGATTTGTAAATATGTCTAGCATGAAACCCTACTTGAGTTAGTTTCAAAGATCAATGCAATAATTAGCTGAACACGGTTACACGGAACACCCTGTGACCCAAATCAGAGACATGTATATTTATGTCTCTACCCAAGTACACCAACACAGAGTTGAATCACAGGGACGTGCTCCTGTATGTCTAAATTTATGCATAGGGTAATATTCTGTTCTTGATCACACAGGAGCACCTGGTTAAAATTTCGGAATCGCTACCGACATTATACCCCATTCAGAATTCATGCATCCACTAAAACAGCACATTTATAAGAAGAAAAAGTAAATCTATTTTTAGAAGTGTTCTTGGAAGTCCTCAAGTGCAGATTGTTGACACATTTTATGACGCAATATCTTACGTTTCTGCTGCATGACATCCACTCCCTTTTTTTAGTGGTGAAACACATTGCAATGTGGACGGAATATTTCTGAATAATGGCTGATTTAGTTAAAACTAACATCTTTTCAGACTAAGCGAACCCAAGATGAAACGTACCCAGTGATTTCAAGAGCCGAAACGGATTTATATGGGCGTGACTTTTCCTGTGTGCTCTTAACAAAATTAAAAATTATTTTTACATGTAAAAAAGGATGTGCCAATTATCGAAATTGAATCTTAACAAGGCACATTGCAGGTCAGGATCACTGCGATGCTCTAAAGGAACCCACCCTGCGACAAAACATGATTCATGTAAGTAACATTGCACATTGTCACTAATTTGACCTTTTATCATATATAAATGGCCGAGATCCGGTCGCGAAGCGGGCTGTCAATCCAGGGGTTGTGAGTTTGAATCCCAGCTCGACCAACATTAATTCTGACGTTTGACAAAAGTCATTGTGACCTGCGTCATTCGTCTTTCACCAATGGTCTGTTCAACAGTCTAAGTGGAAAAGCAGCCTGTTGTGCGGTGTACTGGAGTGGGAAAACCAGAAAATGCATGAGTAAGTGAACTGGTCGCCGTGATATGACTGAAAACTTGTTGAAAACGGCCTTAATGGCTCCTTTTTAACGAACATAAGTGCGGAGTTGGTCCCTTTGAAAAAGAAAATCATAGAAGCAACTCTGCCCAAATATTGGCCTAACAAATGTCAAATGCGGTGCATAGAAAATCCCCCAAATATTTACTGAATTCGAAGCGGTGAAGACTGGGATTTTCTGCACAAAAGGCGTAAGAACTGGTTGTATGTCAAGGACATGGAGTGTGATTAAAATAAGATTTAAGCTAAAATAGATAAGTTTAAAGTAATTGGTTTAAATGAATAATCCAGATAAGACTGCACAGATGTACAACCTGATCTAAATCAAAACTTGAACATTATTCTCAGAGCCCAATTAAAGCTTGGCTTTCTGACATAACTAATCTACATGTTTATTCTCATAGATCTGTTTTTTAATTAATTTGTCATCTTATTTTATTTAAAGACATTTATAATCTTATTTTATTTAAAGACATTTATAATCTTATTTTATTAAAAGTCACTCTTATTTGCAGTTATTGTCATGTATTAAAACAGCAGTCAATGATTATTGATATTAGCATCAAGTTTTATTTTAAAACACAGAATGGATTAAGAACATTGATCCCATATACTCATGGAATAACAGTTCTTATGGCGATTACTGGAGAGGAAATTCATATCTATATAGGCAGTAGGCAGTTAGTGATATACCCTTTGGTCATTGGTACCTGTCAATACAATGGAAAATGCATGCATCTTTGACTGTGGGGTAATATTCTTTCCTGCATACACATCAAAACAGTAAATGGATTGAGAGCAACCTGTACAATCATGGAATCACAGCTGTTATGTCGAAAATGGGAGAGGAAGTTCATATATAAAAGGCAGTTAGTGATATACCCTTTGGTCATTCGTGCCTGTCAAAACAATGAAAATTGCATGCATCTTTAACTGTGGGATAATATAACTTCCTGCATCAACATTAAACAAGGGAATAGATTGAGAGCAACGCATACAATGATGGAATTACAGCTGTTTTGAGGATGACTGGAGAAGAAATTCAGCTGATTACATATAATACTAATAGATTAATACAAGGTAATGTTTATAAACAGATAAGTATATATCAAATTCAAATAAAGTCTTGTTCTTTGATTGCACAGTTTGTGTTTTTCATGATCACAGTTTGTCTGATGTCCTTCGTTCACACGCCATCATCAATTGCCTTGTGGCAATCTACAGGCAACATTTTACAGCATCCAATATGAATGCAAGTTTAGCAGTAGTTCATCTCCAACAAATCTTGGCCCTGTGAGGTGAAAATTTAGATCACAATGTCAATTTGATGGAAAATATATATTGTAAACACTCTGGAGGCCTTATTTAACTTGGTCATATGAGGTCAAAAACTGGGTCATAAGTTTAAATTGAAGGAAATCTTGTTAACACTGGAGGCTGCATATTTATCTTTAGCATGTTGAAATTTTGTAAGAATTATGGTCTTGATGTCATTTTGGAGAAAGGCTAAGTTCAATTTTTGGGTCATATCCGGTCATAAACTAGGTCACTTCACCAATCTGAAGGAAAATCTTGTTTACAGTCTAGAAACCACACTTTTACTTCAGCAGCTTGAAACTTTGTCAGAATGTTTGTCTTGACAATACATAGGCCTAGTAAAAAAAAAAGGTAATGGTGGGTCAAAAATTAGGTCACAAGAGCAAATTGAAGGCACATTTTGTAAACAATCAGACATTTTGATTGCTGCATTTTTAATTTTAGCATGTTGACATTTTGTCATAATTGGTGTTAAGGTCAAATCTAGGCTAAATTCAATTAAAGATCATGTTGAATAAAAAAACAACAAGGTCACTAGGAAACATTTGAGAACAATCTTGTAAACACTCTTGACCTCAATGTTTGCTTCAGTATTTTGAAACTTTGTCAGAATGTTTGTCCTGAGGAAAGCTAGGCCAAGTTCAAATATGTGTCATTTCGGATCAAACATAAGGTCATTATACCATATTTAAGGAAAATGTTGTTAACACTCTGAAAGCTTTTCATTTAATGTTAGCATGTTGAAACTTTGACAGATGGTTGTTTTGAACATTGCTATAAACCTGTCTGAAACTATGTCACAAGGCCAAATTGAAGGATATCTTGTTAAGACTATTAATATGTTTGACTTTACTGTATTATATATGTGATTGCTTATGTGATGAAGTGAATGTTTAAATGTTTGATGATTTGACTTTGCACCAAAAGATAAAGTAGGGATAGTGTACACTAACGGTCCCAGTTCCGACAGCTTGTAACATATTCCTTAATCATGGTAGTCATATACCTACAGCTTGTTCACTGAAAATGCTTGTTGATTAGTGAATCGACCTCGTTGATTTAGTGATTAGTAACTCGACCTCGGTGGTTTAGTAATTAGTGAGACGACCTCGGTGGTTTAGTGAGTATTGAGTAGACCTCGGTGAATTAGTGATTATTGAGTCGACCTCGGTGGTTTAGTGATTATTGAGTCGACCACGGTGGTTTAGTGATTAGTGCGTCGACCTCGGTGGTTTATTGATTAGTGAATCGACCTCGTTGATTTAGTGATTAGTAACTCGACCTCGGTGGTTTAGTAATTAGTGAGACGACCTCGGTGGTTTAGTGATTATTGAGTAGACCTCGGTGATTTAGTAATTATTGAGTCGACCTCGTTGGTTTAGTGATTATTGAGTCGACCTCGGTGGTTTAGTTATTAGTGACACGACCTCATTGGTTTAGTGATTGATGAATCGACCTCGGTGGTTTAGTGATTAGTGAGTCGATCTCGGTGGTTTGGTGATTAGCGAGTCGCCTCGGTGATTTAGTGATTAGTAACTTGACCTCGGTGGTTTAGTAATTAGTGAGTCGACCTCGGTGGTTTAGTGATTAGTAACTCGATCTCCGTGGTTTAGTAATTAGTAAGTCGACCTCGTTGGTTTAGTAATTAGTGAGTCGACCTCGGTGGTTTAGTAATTAGTGAGTAGAACTCGTTGGTTTAGTGATTAGTGAGTCGACCTCGGTGGTTTAGTGATTAATGAGTCGACCTCGAGTGGTTCGATCTCTGGTCGTGTCATTTTAAATCATAAACACTGGTAGTAGTGACTTCTTTCTTTGGCGCTGATGTTGCGGGGATAGTATGAAGACTAATGCTATTGGAGTCCGGATAATCTTACCAGACAGAACTGATCATTTATTTAGTTACGCCCTTATTTGACTGAAATACTGTTGAAAATAGCGGAAACCATCACATAACAAACACACAATATACATGTTATAGTCACTAATCGTGTAGTTCTTTTTCTGGTTTCGCATATATATATAATATATACGACAATTTACTGATAATTCAGCTGCACCCCGGTAACTCAGTCTGAAGCGACGCGGGATGTCAAACCGCCGGTTGTGAGTTCAAACCGCAGATCGTCAAACATTATTTTCGACGTTTGACAAAAGTAAATTCGACAAGAGTCATTATTCTTCTTCAACTAGGCTAACAATCTATCTGAAAACTCAGCCTGTTGATTGGAATGACGGTTTTGTGGATTACATTTGTGAGAATGTGAGGGATGCATGGTTAGTGTAACTGGCTGCCGTGGTATAACGGCGTTAAATCTCTATTAATCAATCAATTACTGATATTCAAACAGTAAACGAACAGTAAGGCTGGCCGGAATTTTGGATCTCGTAACAGCATTATGTGATGAAAGTTCTTGCTGTATCCCTTTGTTGATATAAAACAAAGGAGTACATGTATACCAGTGAACCAATGAAACACAGCTTATGTTGATTGAGTGAGTTAGGAGACATACGGGTCAGTATGCGAGTATTCAATTGGAACACAATTTGAGTTAATTGAGTGAGTGACAGGTTATACGGGTCGGTATAAGAGAGAACATATGAACCACGATTTGTGTTTATCGAGTGAGTGACAAGATATTCGGGTCGGTATGCGAGTGAACAAATGGAACACACTTTGTTTCGATTGAGTGAGAGACAGGATAAAAGTTTCAGTATGCGAGTGAACAAATGGAACACACTTTGTGTTGATTGAGTGAGAGACACGATAACAGTTTCAATATGCGAGTGAACAAATGGAACACACGTTGTATTGATTGAGTGAGAGATACGATCAAAGTTTAAATATGCGAGTGAACAAATGGAACACACCTTGTGTTGATTGAGTCAAACATAGGATAAAAGTTTCAGTATGCGAGTGAACAAATGGAGCACAATTTGTGTTGATTGAGTGAGAGACAGGATAAAAGTTTCAGTATGCGAGTGAACAAATGGAACACACTTTGTGTTGATTGAGTGAGACATATGATAAAAGTTTCAACATGCGAGTGAACAAATGGAACACACTTTGTGTTGATTGAGTGAGAGAGGCGATAAAAGTTCCAGCATGCGAGTGAACACATGGAACACACTTTGTGTTGATTGAGTGAGACATAAGATAAAAGTCTCAGTATGCGAGTGAACAAATGGAACACACTTTGTAAAGTGAGTGAGAAGATAAACGGGTCGGGTTTCAAGCAAGGAGGTAAGAAGGGAGAAACAGTGTTATTCGACAAAACAAAAGTGTTCATATATCTATATAGATATACAGATGCCACAGAAGGGTAATTTGAAGCACATTGGATTTTAACTGAAGATTATTATCAGTGAATAAGCGCCTACGCTTCTGTAGATATAGGCAAAAGGCTAGAGGTTTATCCCAGCATAGAATTTAGAAATTAAATATGAAAAAGCATCACAACCGATTGTACAAATTAACACCATTCCGTAACCGTTTGCTACACAAAACCTTTAAGATGTAACAAGAACTTGGGCAAATAGGACAACATTATCTCTGTCATTAGCTATATTTATGTTTCCTTTTTCCTTCAATGTTTTCAAAATCTTACCTTCATACATGGCATGGAAATCTTTCCCTGCAAGGCGTTCCCAACATGAAATTAAATATGAAAAAGCATCACAACCGATTGTACAAATTAACACCATTCCGTAACCGTTTGCTACACAAAACCTTTAAGATGTAACAAGAACTTGGGCAAATAGGACAACATTATCTCTGTCATTAGCTATATTTATGTTTCCTTTTTCCTTCAATGTTTTCAAAATCTTACCTTCATACATGGCATGGAAATCTTTCCCTGCAAGGCGTTCCCAACATAATGTTACTATGATTCATCAAAGTCAGGATAAACTTATCAGTACACACAATAAACGTTGAGGCATGACTGAGATAGTCTTGAAAGTGGCGATTTAGTTTGGTTTTAAGATTACATAGCCTCGGTTTTAAATGTATTCTCTTTCATTTTATTGGGAATTTTATTGTTCACACTATTGCTTTATTGACGACAGAAACATTAACAATGATCTCTAGTTGACACATCATTACAGGATGTGTCTCGCATCAAACCATTATAAGATTCAGAAATGTGTCTCGCATCAAACCATTATAAGATTCAGAAATATATCTCGCATCAAACCATTATAAGATTCAGAAATGTGTCTCGCATCAAACCATTATAAGATTCAGAAATATATCTCGCATCAAACCATTATAAGATTCAGAAATGTGTCTCGCATCAAACCATTACCAGATTCGGAAATGTGTCTCGTATTAAACTATTACAAGATTCGGAAATATGTTTCGCATCAAACCATTATAAGATTCAGAAATGTGTCTCACATCAAACCATTACCAGATTCCTCGCATCAAACCATTACAAGATTCGGAAATATGTTTCGCATTTAACAATTACAAGATTCGGAAATATGTTTCGCATTTAACAATTACAAGATTCGGAAATGTGTCTCGCATTTAACAATTACAAGATTCGGAAATGTGTCTCGCATTTAACAATTACAAGATTCGGAAATGTGTCTCGCATTTAACAATTACAAGATTCGGAAATGTGTCTCGCATTAAACCATTAAAAGATTCAGAAATGCTCCTAGCATCAAACAATTACACGATTCAAAAATTTGTCTCGCATTAAACCATTAAACGATTAAGAAATGTGTCTAGCATCAAACAAATAAACGCTTCGGAAATGTGTCTAGCATCAAACCATTAAACGATTCGGAAATGTGTCTAGCATCAAACCATTAAATGATTCGGAACTGCGCCTAGCATCAAACCATTAAACGATTTGTAAATATGTCTAGCATGAAACCCTTCTTGAGTTAGTTTTGAACTCGGTACATCCTGCTCCTAAGTCACCGAGGCTAACAAATCGGCTAGGACAAAACCAATGATCGAATTACAATATTATTTGTTCATCGTATCTCATTTACATATATATAATTGAGTCGCGACCGGGGATTAACGGTCTTATTACATCTCCGACGTTATATCATTTAAACCTTCCATTGACGTCAACACATCCCCAGAGACTACGTCTCTAGTTTGTGTGTAAGACGATTCTTGGGGTCTATATAACATAAAGAAAGACAGTGGATGTGAGTATATACAAATGCTCTATTAAGTCTTCTTCGAGAGCTAATTCAACAAGACCGTAAATCACACGGCGCGGTTCGTTTGAAAACTACAGTATGTATATATATAGAAACATATGTTGTAACAGATGCTTTCTCTGACTAGATAAACATCATTTTGATATTGGTTTTGGACAGGTGTGACAAGTGTATAGTCATATTGCGCAGGCACGTAGTCCTATCTGAATATTCATTGTTACGTAATAGAAATCTCTGACAATCGTAGCTCACTTGCATTGGATTACATAGCGTATAGTCCTATATAAATATTATTGTTACGTAAAAAAAACCAATCGTATCGTACTTGGATTGGATTACATGGCGTATAGTCCTATCTGAATCCTATTGTAACGAAATATAGTCCTATATAAATCTTATTGTTACGGAATAAAAAACCCTGACAATCAAAGCACACTTGGATTGGATTACATGGCGTATAGTCCTATCTGAATCCTATTGTTACGAAATAAAAACATCTGACAATCATAGCTCACTTGGATTGGATTACATGGCGTATAGTCCTATCAGAATCTTCATTGTTACGTAATAAAAACCTCTGACAATCATAGCACACTTGGATTGGATTACATGGCGTATAGTCCTATCTGAATCTTATTGTTACGTAATAAAAACCTCTGACAATCGTAGTGCACTTATATTGAAATACATGGCGTATAATTCTATCTGAATCTTATTGTTACGTAATAAAAACCTCTGACAATCATAGCTCACTTGGATTAGATTACTTGGCGTACAGTCCTATCTGAATCTTCATTGTTACGTAATAAAAACCTCTGACAATCATAGCACACTTGGATTGGATTACATGGCGTATAGTCCTATCTGAATCTTATTGTTACGTAATAAAAACCTCTGACAATCGTAGTGCACTTAGATTGGAATACATGGCGTATAATTCTATCTGAATACACATTGTAACGTAATAAATATCTCAGACAATTGCAGCGAACTTGGAATGTGTTACATGGCGTATAGTCCTATCTGAATCTTCATTGTTAGTAATGAAAACCTCGGACAATCGTAGCGCACTTGGATTGGATTACATGGCGTATAAGTCGATCAGAATCGTCATGGTTACGTCTTAAAAACATCTGACCATCGCAGCACAATTGGATTGGACTACATGGCGTATAGGTCGATCTGAATCTTCATTGTTACGTTATAAATACCTATGTCAATCAAAGCGCACTTGGATTGGCTTACATTGCGTATAGGTCGATCTGAATCTTCATTGTTACGTCATGAAAACCTCTGACAATCGTAGCTCACTTGGATTGGATTACATGGCGTATAGGCTGATCACAATTTATTGTTACGTCATAAATACATCTGACAATCGTATCGCACGTGGATTAGCTTACATGGCATATAGTCCTATCTGAATCCTATTGTTACATGATAAAAACCTTTGACAATCGTAGCTCATATTGATTGGATTACATGGCGTATAATCATTTTTAAATCCAATTGTTACGTAATAAAAACCTCTGACAATCATAGCACACTTGGATTGGATTACATGGCGTGTAGTCATATATGAATCTTATTGTTACGTAATAAAAACCTCTGACAATCGTAGCTCACTTGGATTGGATTACATGGCGTGTAGTCATATATGAATCTTATTGTTACGTTATAAAAACCTCTGACAATCGTATCGAGCTTGAATTGGATTACATGTTGTATAAGCCGATCTAAATATTATTGTTACGTAATAAAAACCTCTGACAATCGTATCGAGCTTGAATTGGATTACATGTTGTATAAGCCGATCTAAATATTATTGTTACGTAATAAAAACCTCTGACAATCGTAGCTCACTTGGATTTGATTACATGGCGTGTAGTCATATATGAATTTTATTGTTACGTAATAAAAACCTCTGACAATCGTAGCTCATATGGATTGGATTACATGGCGTATAGTCCTTTTTTAATCCAATTGCTACGTAATTAAAACCTCTGACAATCGTAGCGCACTTGGATTGGTTAACATGGCGTATAAGCCGATCTGAATCTTCATTTCTAAGTAATGAAAACCTCTGATAATCCTACCTCACTTGGATTGGGTTACACGGCGAAAAGGTCGACCTGAGTGTACGCTGTCACAAACATCTAATAGTTAGTTCTCTTGGAACTAACTACATTTATTTTATGACCACCTCGGAGATTTAATGATTAGTGAGTCGACCTCGAGGGATTTAGTGATTAGTGAATCGACCTCGGTGGTTTAATGATTAGTGAGTCGACCTCGTTGGTTTAATGATTAGTGAGTCGACCTCGGTGGTTTTGTGATTAGTGAGTCGACCTCGCCGGTTTGATGATTAGTGAGTCTACCTCGGTGCTTTAATGATTAGTGAGTCGACCACGGTGATTAAATGAAAAGTGAGTCGAACTCGGTGGTTTTGTGATTAGTGAGTCAACCTCCCCGGTTTGATGATTAGTGAGTCGACCTCGGTGATTTAGTGATTAGTGAGTCGACCTCTGTAGTTTAGTGATTAGTGACTCGACCTCGGTGAATTAATGACTAGTGTTTCGACCTGGGTAGTTTTGTGATAAGTTTGTCGACCTCGGTGGTTTAGTGATAAGTAAGTCGACCTCGCTGGTTTTGTGATTAGTAAGTCGACCTCGATGGTTTGATGATTAGTGAGTCGACCTCGTTGGTTTAGTTATTAGTGAGTCGACCTCGGTGGTTTGATGATTAGTGAGTCGACCTCGGTGGTTTAGTAATTAGTCAGTCGACCTCGGTGGTTTATTGATTAGTGAGTCGACCTCGGTGGTTTATTGATTAGTGAGTCGACCTTGGTCGTTTAATAATTAGTTAGTCGACCTCGGTGGTTTATTGATTAGTGAGTCGACCTTGGTGGTTAAGTGATTAGCGATTCGACCTCGGTGGTTTGATTATTAGTGAGTCGACCTCGGTGGTTTAGTGATAAGCGATTCGACCTTGGTGGTTTAGTGATTATTGAGTCGACCTCGGTGGTTTAGTTATTAGCGATTCGACCTTGGTGGTTTAGTGATTAGTGAGTCGTTCTCGGTGGTTTAGTGATTAGCGATTCGACCTTGGTGGTTTAGTGATTAGTGAATCGACCTCGAGGGGTTTAATGATTAGTGAATCGACATTAGTGGTTTAGTGATTAGCTATTCGACCTCGGTGGTTTGATGATTAGTGAGTCGACATCGGTAGTTTATTGATTAGTGAGTCGACCTCGTTGGTTTAGTGATTAGTGAGTCGACCTCGGTGATTTAGTGATAAGTGAATCGACTTCGGTGGTTTATTGATTAGCGAGTCGACCTCGGTGGTTTAGTGATTGATGAATCAACCTCGTTGATTTAGTGATTAGTGAGTATACCTCGTTGGTTTAGTAATTAGTAAGTCGACCTCGGTGGTTTATTGATTTGTGAGTCGACCTAGTTGGTTTAGTAATTAGTGAGTCGACCTCGTCGGTTTAGTGATTGATGAATCGACCTAGGTGGTTTAGTAATTAGTGAGTAGACCTCGTTGGTTTAGTGATTGATGAATCGACATCGGTTGTTTAGTGATTAGTGAGTCGATCTCGGTGGTTCATTGATTAGTGACTCGACCCCGGTGGTTTATTGATTAGTGAGTCGAAATCGGTGGTTTAGTAATTATTGCGTCAACCTCGGTGATTTAGTAATTAGTGAGTCGACCTCGGTGGTTTATTGATTGATGAATCGATCTCGTTGATTTAGTGATTAGTGCGTCGACCTCGGTTGTTTATTGATAAGCAAGTCGACCTCGGTGGTTTAATGATTAGCGAGTCGATCTCGGTGGTTCATTGATTAGTGACTCGACCTCGGTGGTTTAGTGATTAGTGAGTCGACCCCGGTGGTTTATTGATTAGTGAGTCGACCTCGTTGGTTTAGTGATTGATGAATCGACCTCGTTGATAAAGTGATTAGTGAGTCGACCTCGGTGATTAAGTAATTAGTGAGTCGACGTTGTTGTTTTATTGAGTATTGAGTAGACCTCGGTGGTTAAGTTATTAGTCAGTCGACCTCTTTGGTTTAGTTATTGATGAATCGACCTCGGTGGTTTAGTGATTAGTGAGTCAATCTCGGTGGTTTATTGATTAGTGAGTCGACTTCGGTAGTTTATTGATTAGTGAGTCGTTCTCGGTGGTTTAGTAATTATTTAGTATACCTCGTTGATTTAGTGATTAGTCAGTCGACCTCGTAGTTTATTGATTAGTGAGTCGACCTCGGTGGTTTAGTAAGTATTGAGACGACCTTGGTGATTTAGTCATTAGTGAGTTGACCTCGGTAATTTAGTGTTTATTGAATAGACCTCGGTGGTTTAGTTATTAGTGAGACGACCTAGTTGATTTAGTGATTAGTGAGTCGACCTCGTTGATTTATTGATTAGTGAGTCGACCTCGGTGGTTTAGTAATAAGTGAGTCGACCTCGGTTGTTTAGTAATAAGTGAGTCGACCTCGGCGGTTTAGTGATTAGTTAGTAGACCTTGGTGGTTCGATCTCTGGTCGTGTCATTTTAAATCATAAACATTGGTAGTAGTGACTTCTTTCTTTGGCGCTGATGTTGCGGGGATAATACGAAAAAAAAACATGAATGGGTTTTTTCGCTTATAGTTAACGGGTGTGAGATTTTTTTTTTTTTTTTTTTTTCAATAACCCATGAAGCTTTCTGAAATGAAACTGGAAAAATCCATGGGGGCCGCCATTTTGGATATGTATAAAAGGCAGACGTAAAACACAGATTGAAAATTATTGTCGTCTTTTTAATCTTTTTTTTTTTAAATCGGTATTTTGGGTATGTATAAAATGAGCAGAAAAACACGGATTGAAAATTATTGTCGTCTTTTTAATCATTTTTTTTAAAATCGGTCTTTTGGGTATGTATAAAATGAGCGGAAAAACACGGATTGAAAATTATTGTCGTCTTTTTAATCATTTTTTTTTTAAATAGATATTTAAGATCATTAAAATGCTTTATTACATACCTATCCAAATTTTGCATTGAAATTTAAGTGACATAAAATCAATATCAATTTTTAAAAAAATGATAACTAACACTGTGACGATAACACTTTTAGTTTTTTTATATCATCACTAGTGATAATATCATTTTTGCCAGAACTACTTTTTTTAGATTTGGAACATCTTTGGAATTTAAAGTGGGTTTAATACTAGGAATTTAAAAAAAACTGAGACCGAATACTAGGAAAATGACGTCACGTCAGCGGTTTTGACGTCATAACGCTAGTCATTTGGCGCCAAATAGAAGCAGCAGTATTTGGTTACGTAACATTCATACGCCTAAGGCCAAGTCATTTCTTTTTTCATATAATTCTTTAAAATAAAGGGGAGATTTATTCCAGATATATAATAAAAAGAATAACTAACTGCATGTTTTTGATATCGAATTTATGTCACTCGGGAACAAAGGGGTAATTTGGTGTAAAATCACTCAACCTACGGTTTCGTGATTTTAACCAAATTACCCCTTTGTTCCCTTGTGACATAAATTCTATATCAAAAACATGCAGTTAGTTATTCTCTATGTGTTATGTGGGAATAAACATTTGTACGAAAAGTTAAAACTAAATGGAAATCTGTAAGAAATATGTTTTCCCGTTCGTAAAAAAACCGACAGCATTAGCCTTCTACGCCCGAACCTAAATTTTGACTGTATCGTAGCCAAAGAAGGACGTGACGTCATTTCCGTTACACTTCATCTTGGCGTAACGTCAATGGAGCGACGTCGTTTCCCGCAAAAAAAGTGGTATCAACATGAAAGACCCCAAATCCTATACATGAGCTATTGCCACACTCATTCAAAGTATAATTATTTATCAAACATTGTGGCAAAAGGATAACTTTCTCATAAGGAGCAATTGTTCTTTTGGTGACAATCTTTTCCTAAATCGTCTGTTGCATAGGCCTCAGAAACTGTCTCTAATAGGGAAAGGGTTTAGCAGAAATGTGACCCCTTACATAATTTGTTCCAGTCATATTGACTGGTTGAAAAAGGTAGTCGCCAGATGGCATCAGAAAAGGGCTGATCTATTTGCTTCTTTACCATAATGCAGGTGATCGATTAAGGATCATCTTGGCCCTCATGTTTTAACCTTGTTCATTATAAATGTATTCCTTGATTTTCTGAAAGTTTTTACTTTATTATTTTCTGTTCGTAATAATAGACGACAGCAATACGAATTCCAAATATGTTTTGATAATGCAAGAAACATGACATTAACATTATTATTGTCTAGTCAATTACTTATAAATCCTTTTTGTATGGCCAAAGTATGTTCTTTAATTTGTGTTTATAATTATCTTGCGTTTTTTCGTAAATAGGTAGCACCTATAGATATATTATGAAGACTAATGCTATTGGAGTCAGGATAAGCTTACCAAACAGTACTGATAATTTATTTAGTTACTCCCTTATTTGACTGAAATACTGTTGAAAATAGCGGAAACCATCACATAACAAACACACAATATACATGTTATAGTCACTAATCGTGTAGTTCTTTATCTGGTTTCGCATATATATATATATACGACAATTTACTGATAATTAATCTGCACCCCGGTAACTCAGTCAGAAGCGACGCGGGATGTCAAACCGCGGGTTGTGAGTTCAAACCGCAGATCGGCAAACATTATTTTCGACGTTTGACAAAAGTAGATTCGACAAGAGTCATTATTTTTCTTCAACTAGGCTCACAATTTATCGTGAAACTCAGCCTGTTGCTTGGAATGACGGATTTGTGGATTACATTTATGAGGATGTGAGGGATGCATGGTTAGTGTAACTGGCTGCCGTTATATAAAGGCGTTACATCTCTAATAATCAATCAATTACTGATATTCAAACAGTACACGAACATTAAGGCTGGCCGGAATTTTGGATCTCGTAACAGCATTATGTGATGAAAGTTCTTGTTTTATCCCTGTGTTGATATAAAACAAAGGAGTACATGTATAGGAGTGAACCAATGAAACACAGCTTATGTTGATTGAGTGAGTTAGGAGACATACGGGTCAGTGTGCGAGTGTTCAAGTGGAACACAATTTGAGTTGATTGAGTGAGTGACAGGTTATACGGGTCGGTATATGAGTGAACATATGGACCACGATTTGCGCTGATTGAGTGAGACATAGGATAACAGTTTCAGTATGCGAGTGAACAAATGGAACACACTTTGTGTTGATTGAGTGAGACATAGGATAAAAGTTTCAGTATGCGAGTGAGCAAATGGAGCACAATTTGTAATGATTAAGTGAGAGACACGATAAAAGTTTCAGTATGCAAGTGAACAAATGGAACACACTTTGTGTTGATTGAGTGAGAGACAGGATAAAAGTTTCAGTATGCGAGTGAACAAATGGAACACACTTTGTGTTGATTGAGTGAGAGACAGGATAAAAGTTTCAGTATGCGAGTGAACAAATGGAACACACTTTGTGTTGATTGAGTGAGACATATGATAAAAGTTGCAGTATGCGAGTGAACAAATAGAACACACTTTGTTTTGATTTAGTGAGAGACGCGATAAAAGTTTCAGTATGAGAGTGAACACATGGAACACACTTTGTGTTGATTGAGTGAGAGTCACGATAAAAGTTTCAGTATGCGAGTGAACAAATACAACACACTTTGTAATGGGTGAGTGAGTGAGAAGATAAACGGGTAGGGTTTCAAGCAAGGGGGTAAGAAGGGAGAAACAGTGTTTTTCGACAAAACAAAAGTGTTCACATATCTATATATAGATATACAGATGCCACAGAAGGGTAATTTGAAGCACATTGGATTTTAACTGAAGATTATTATCAGTGAATAAGCGCCTACGCTTCTGTAGATATAGGAAAACGACTAGAGGTTTATCCCAGCGTAGAATTTAGAAATGAAATATGAAAAAGCATCACAACCGATTGTACAAATTAACACCATTCCGTAACCGTTTGCCACGCAAAACCGTAATATGTAACAAGAACTTCATGGGCAAATAGGACAATATTCTCTATGTCATCAGCTTTTTCCTTCAATGTTTTTCAAAATCTTGCCTTGATACATGGCATGAAAATCTTTACCTGCAAGGCGTTCCCGTTTCTCGAATAAAACAATTACAAGATTCGGAAATGTGACTCGCATTAAACCATTACAAGATTCGGAAATGCGTCTAGCATCAAACCCTTAAATGGTTCGGAAATGTTTCTCGCATCAAACAATTTCACGATACAAAAATGTGTCCATGTTCAAACCATTAAACGATTAAGAAATGTATCTATGATCAAACCATTACACGATTAAGAAATGTGTCTAGCATCAAACAACTAAACTATTAAGAAATGTGTCTCGCATCAAACCATTAAACGATAAAGAAATGTGTCTAGCATCAAACCATTAAACGATTAGGAAATGTGTCTAGTATCAAACCATTAAAAAAAATTGGAAATATGTCTCGCATCAAACCATTAAACGATAAAGAAATGTGTCTAGCATCAAACCATTAAACGATTAGGAAATGTGTCTAGTATCAAGCCATTACACGATTAAGAAATGTGTCTAGCATCAAACAATTACACGATTCGGAAATGTGACTCGCATTAAACCATTACAAGATTCGGAAATGCGTCTAGCATCAAACCCTTAAATGGTTCGGAAATGTGTCTCGCATCAAACAATTTCACGATACAAAAATGTGTCCATGTTCAAACCATTAAACGATTAAGAAATGTATCTATGATCAAACCATTACACGATTAAGAAATGTGTCTAGCATCAAACAACTAAACTATTAAGAAATGTGTCTCGCATCAAACCATTAAACGATAAAGAAATGTGTCTAGCATCAAACCATTAAACGATTAGGAAATGTGTCTAGTATCAAACCATTAAAAAAATTGGAAATATGTCTCGCATCAAACCATTAAACGATAAAGAAATGTGTCTAGCATCAAACCATTAAACGATTAGGAAATGTGTCTAGTATCAAGCCATTACACGATTAAGAAATGTGTCTAGCATCAAACAATTACACGATTCGGAAATTTGTCTAGCATCAAACCATTAAACGATTTGGAAATGTCTCTATGATCAAACCATTACAAAATTAAGAAATGTGTCTAGTTATAAACTATTACACGACTAAGAAATGTGTCTTGCATCAAACAATTACACTATTCGGAAATTTTTCTAGCATCAAACCATTAAACGATTGGGAAATGTGTCTAGTATCAAACAATTAAACAATTCGGGAATGTGTCTAGATTCAAACCATTAAACGATAAAGAAATGTGTCTAGAATCAAACCATTAAACGATTCGGAAATGTGTCTAAAATCAAACCATTAAACAATTCGGAAATGTGACTAGAATCAAACCATTAAACGATCCGGAAATGTGTCTAGCATCAAACCATTAAACGATTAGGATATATGTCTAGAATCAAACCATTAAACAATTAGGAAATGTGCCTAGTATCAAACCGTTAAACGATATGGAAATGTGTTAAGCATCAAACACTTAAACGATTCTGAAATGTGTCTAGCATCAAACCAGTACACGATTCGGAAATGTGTCTAGTATCAAACCATTAAACGATATGGAAATGTGTCTAGTATCAAACCATTAAACGATTCGGAAATGAGTCTAGCATCCAACCATTAAACGATTCGGAAATGTGTCTAGAATCAAACCATTAAACGATATGGAAATGTGTCTAGTATCAAACCATTAAACAATTCGGAAATGTGTCTAGAATCAAACCATTAAACGATTCGGTAATGTGTCTTGTATCAAACCATTAAACGATATGGAAATGTGTTAAGCATCAAACCCTTAAACGATTCGGAAATGTGTCTAGCATCAAACCATTACGCGATTCGAAAATTAGTCACGCATTAAACCATTAAACCATTCGGAAATGTGTCTAGCATCAAACCATTAAACTATTCGGAAATGTGTCTCTCATCAAACCATTAAACGATTCGGAAATATATCTCGCATCAAACCATTAAACGATTCGTAAATGTGCCTCGCATTAAACCATTAAACGATTCGGAAATGTGTCTCGCATCAAACAATTACACGATTCGGAAATGTGTCTAGTATCAAACCATTAAACGATATGGAAATGTGTTAAGCATCGAACCCTTAAACGATTCGGAAATGTGTCTAGCATCAAATCATTAAACGATTCGGAAATTAGTCACGCATTAAACCATTAAACAAATCGAAAATGTGTCTAGCATCAAACCATTAAACGATTCGGAAATGTGTCTAGCATCAAACCATTAAACGATTCGGAAATGTGTCTAGCATCAAACCATTATACGATTGGGAAATGTGTCTCACATCAAACCATTAAACGATTAGGAAATGTGTCCAGCATCAAACCATTAAACGATTCGGAAATGAGTCTCTCATCAAACCATTAAACGATTAGGAAATCTACTTCGAAAATTATCTCTGTATCGTAGAAGAAAAGGACTAAAAAGAAAATCTCGAAAATGGGAATAAACTTCGATAAACATTTCACACACATATATACATATTTAGTTTTTACATTTTGAAAAACAGTTAACAACAATAAAATACATACATTTTAAATGAGATAATTAGACAAGTGACTTCATTCCTTATTCGAAACTTTTATAAAATGCATAATTTGGATAATGTTTTCTGGTAATTGCTTGTTAAGAGTTCGATGCATTTAGGAATGTTTGGTCTAGATCAATAATATTTTCTTATATAGATTTGTCTTAGATCATTGTTAAACCCTTTCCCCCAAACAACAAATCTGCAGGAGACGACTTTGAAAACATTGTGACAAAAACATGAAAAATGTCCATAAAAGATAACTTAATTGTTAACTAAAGTTTAAAACATAGTGGCGATAGGAGAAACTGCTCATCATGAGCAATTTCATCTTTGGCCACAATGTTTTCCAAAGTCGTCTGCTGCTTTTGCGTCGAAATGCGTCTGCAGGTGGAAAAAAGTTAATGGACATTTAAGTAAAAAATGAAATTCGTCTTCTATTGTGTTACATAATTTGCATTTACGGTCTGATATAGGAGTCTTAACAGGTTGTTTCCCTCTTCCAGTTTCAATTTCCAGTTGGTGACTTGAAAGTCTAAATTTTGTTAATGCAAATCTATATTTCTTTATTTTTATGTTGTCTAAATATATCTTAAAATCAAAGGATTTGATTAGAATATATGTTTTAGCTTCAGAGGTTTGACTTTCATTAGCATCCCAGTTTTGAATACTTTTATGAAAGCGTTTATGTTTTCGACACCTTGATTCATCCATACATAACTAAAACCAAAATTATAAAATATATATTTAACCTTTGATGCCCAATTTTCTATATTTTCAATTATATCATTTAACATTTGTTTGTATTTTGCCTTTATGTATTGGCGTTCGTCTGTTCTCGTGACTTTTAACCAGTATTTAATTATCAAAGAAAGGCGTTGTCAATTCCAATTCACCGTATATAAAATTATTAGGAGTCTGACGTTTGACGTGCAGTTATTGCTTACAAAATCTAGTATGCAGACTTTCTGCGCGTTATAGCCTCACTGAAGCCCCATACCTTGACCCCGTAATTAAGTATTGGTAGTATAAGCTTATCACAAAGTTCAAGTGTATGACTAATGGTGATATTTTTTAATACTGTTAGATATTGTTTATGCAAAAACTGCTTTTAAAGCTTGCCCTCCTATATAGTCAAAAGTTTGTTGAAAGGACCCTCCTGAAGAAAATGATATGCCTAAATATGTAATTTGGTTCACTATTTCTAATGGATTACCGTTGTATTTAAAAAATACTTTTTTCGATATTTTTCCATTTTTTTCTAAATATCATGACGTTTGTTTTCTTTACCTTTACTGATCATTTCCATTTTTCGCAATAACTAAAACGTATTTCAATACCATTTTGTAAACTGCACTCGCTTTCTGCAAATAAAACTATATCGTCCGCGTGTAGTAGTAAAAACAATTTCAACATGCCCATATCCACGCCGTCAAATTCATTTAGAGACATGTAGTCCTCTAACTCATTTACATACATTGCAAAAATAAATGGTGACATACAGTCCCCCTGTGGTGCTCCAATGAAACAACTGAAAGTTTCACTTAAGTTATCATATTTTATCCTTGACTTGATGTTTTTAAAAAGAAAAAAATTGAAATCTTTGATGCAAAATGGTGCATTGAGGTGACTTCTGAGGGAGTTTTCAAAATGTTGAGGGAAAGCTTTCTTAAGTCATATTTAAAAATAAGATTTCATCAATTTTAGCAGTCAAATCCTGCCAAAAAAATGCGCTGAGAGGTCCATAATTTCAAACTTGCTAAGATTTGGTCTGTGCAATGAATGTACAAATTGAAAAATGTATTGTCTACACCATCATTGTAATGTTGTTTATCATAAATAAAATTATTCCTTTTTTTTAAATAAACTTTTAATCAAAATGTGTGTCTCAGTGTTGTCTTCTTCAGTAGTTTGACAGAAACAAACCCTATACTCTGAAATTGTGTCAATGTGATATTGGTCAACTCTGTCCCATTAGTTTTTCCTGTGATTTGAACTATCATAAAAAAAGCACGGAAAGGGACAACTATACTTTCCCGACTTTGATTAAATATATTTTCAATTAAAATGTAAAAAATATTTTTCTTGTTTTTTGAAAGTTTTGTCACAATTATTTAAGACGGACATTATATACTAGAACAGCCAACTGACTATCATTTGAAAAAGTGTTTCTTATTTAAACCTTTCCCACTTGCATTCGTATTTGCAGCCGACGACTTTTGAACATATTGATGCAGAAGAAGAAATTGCTCATAACAAGCAATTTCTCCTTTTTGAAACAATGTTTTCAACTTTATTCAATTATTACACTTCCAATAAAGGTGATTTTCTGTATCTTTGCTGAGATTTTTTTTTAAATTCGTCTGCTGCAGAGTTTTTATATTGTCGGGTGGGTTGTGATTTGTTAAAGGGCAAGCAGGATTGGGAATTGAGAGTTGCACTTATCCTAATGAAACACTCGCCTGCCTGTGCATGTTTTAGCTTAACTTAACGTTTTAATATTCTTTTCATCACCAACTCAGTCATCTGTTAGTAATCAACACTATGAACGAAATAATCTTGTCAAAATCTTGAATCGCGTCAAAATCATAACGAACAAACTGTCAACATCAAATGTTAAACTGTGTAATACAAATTTAGACTAAATGGATGAATCAGTTATATACATGTATTGTAACAACCAATATCCGCGGGTCATTTACCTGATTTTGGCCGAAAGAAATGATCGATTTCTTGCAAGATTTATTCGTTCCTTATTCGTTCTGCCTATTATAATCAAAGCATTCTAAACGCTTTATAAACACATTTTTAGAACTGGCAATTGTCGTAATTCAAAGCGCTCAAATGATTTGATGAAATCCTTTTATTAGAAGTCGGGAATTTAGACGCGGACCTTGTCGAAAGCACCTATCCAAAATGCAAAAGTCATTGTTAATCGTTGACTTATTGTCGATTGTACTCATGTTTTTGATGGGCTTCGTTACTAGAAACGAGCACATGTTCTATACGCAACTTTGTCGAAGGAATAGATGGACTGAGAGATAGAGAACGAAAAGGCTAAGCAATGCATACTATCATTATGAATAAGGACATGAACAAATATGTATGGACTAGCGCTTAGAAGTTCGTACTAGCCCGACCCTTTATTCCACTCGCTTATACTAGCGGGCGAGTGGATGTTTACATCTCTGCCGAGAGTGAAAAAAGGGTTACAATTTACAAAGGGTAATTGCGCGGTGAAGTGATATATTGTTGTAGTGATATCTATATAAGTGTGTACACTTAAATATGATGTTTACACATTAAGAGACTTTGTAATTTTATTTGGATACCTAGAACAAGTGAATTTATTATACTTATTTTACTTTTGCTTATGTTTGCATTTGTAATTCAGTCTGATTTGTTTGCTTTATTTTTGTATGTGTTCTGGAGCATTTACATCACGTGACTTCAAAATGTCACATGTAAAAATGGTCTTGTTTGCGCATCCGCGAAACTCTACCTAAAATAGAAAGGTATTTTCCGAAAAATAGTTCCGTGAACTGGTCATGTGATCAATTGCAGTTATTGGAAAATAAACGAAATTCCTTTTAGTAGCGTGATCGGTTTTGAACCAATCAAAACGAGCGATTCACAATGCTTTTGAACCAACAGCAATTATTAAATATTTGAACGTCATATATTATAATCCTTATACTAAATACTTGTATAAAGGTATATAATATACGTAGTGTCTGACGTTATAATGTGACGTGTAGTTCAATGATATCAATGTTGACTTGCAACACATTTTGCCATGCGCTATAGTTGTTTATGATAGTCGTTGACGATCTATATAAGATAATCTCAATTTACACATGACCAATGCAATCAAGGGGGATTTAATAAATGCTAGGATGAATAAGCAAATGATTGTTTTAAATGTAGGTCTTCTGATTATTTTTGTCATTTTCCAATGTGATCGAGGTTTTCTACGCACAAAAGAAAATGTGTTCGTTTTACTGGAAATAACTTCAAAATGTGCATCTATATCGTAATAATGAACACATATGTCCTGGCGTAAATACAAGAAACAAGAGGCCCAAGAGGGCCAGTATCGTCCACTACCATTAGGCACAAATTAAATATTCGAACAACCCCGCGCCTTGGTGGCCATGAGTTTTGACCATGAAGGAATCTCGTAGAGGAACATTTCTGCAAAATTATTTGAAAATCGTCCAAATAGTTTGGGAGAAGAAGATTTTTTAAGTTTTCACTAAAGCCAATATAAGGCTAACAGCTCCCTTTGGAAGCCATATTGCAAGAACAGTTCACATGGCTTGGTGGGATCTGACAGAGAGTCACACAAGGAACATATCTACACAATTATTGGAAAATTGGCCTAAAACTTTCGTCCAAGAAGATTTTTTGAAGTTTTCACTATAGCAATTAAAGACAAAACAGCCCTGCCCCCTGGCGGTCATGTTTTTCAACCAATCAAAATTGCTTGGTGGAATCTGAAAGACGGTCACCCAAGGGACATTTCTACAAAATAATCTGAAAATCGGCCTGACACCTTCGGAGATGAAGATTTTTTAAGTTTTCACTATAGCCATATTAGGCAAATATCCCCGCTCCCTGGCGGCAATGTTTTTCAACCTATCGACATGGCTTGGTGGAATCTGATAGAGGGTCACACAAGGAACATTTCTACGAAAAGCCTGATACTTTCGTCCGACAATTTCTTTTTAGTTTTCACTATAGCCATATAAACCACAAAAAACCGTCCCATGGCGGCCGTAATTTTCAAGGAGTCAACATGACTTTAAGGAATCTAAAAAAATATTTCGGTTGCTATGGAAACTGTGGAGAAGACATTGAGATAATGCTTCCTATGAAGTTTCATCCCAATTTGCCAAAGTGGTTACGGAGAAGAAGACGTTTGATGCAAACAGGTGACGCATGCAAGCACGCACGCACGCGCGACGGACAATTCGCCATCACATAAGCTCGACTGGCTGTGGAATGAAATCCAATGTTAGAAAAAAACGTTACACATCATTTTGACGACGATTCAATTTCGAGTCGAAGAAACTTAGCACAAACTTTCACCATGGTAATGCGGTGTTTCTCGCACAAAACACATGCCTGTACCTGAAATGTTAAGGTCATACTTAGAAGTCAAAGATCAAACTGAGTTTTATTTGAAAGGACTATACATTGTCCGGCCCACAGCTAAACCATACACTGTAGGATTCCTAAGTTACTGGGCACACATGTTCATCCGTCATCGGAGACCCAAGGTTGTTGACTTCGCTTTGCTCCATCATCATTCCGTGTGCTTTTTATCTGTCTTAATATTGTTTCTGATTGGATGCAGTACACTGCACCACTCCGATCCCTCGTTATGAAACCAGTAGTATTCTGTGTACACATTAGGAGAGATTACACGTTGGTGGCCCGGTTAGTTCAGTTGGTAGAGTAGTACTCGCCTTGAAAACGAGAAGTAACGGATTCGAAACCTGGACTAGCTGCATGTTTTTCTCGCCATGTGAAATGACGCCCCTTCATTTCTGATATATATATATATATGTAAATATGAAATTGTACTGTTCCTTGCTGCATTTTAATTAATGTTTTGTTTTTCGAGACGGCAAACAGGACGCACATTTACGATGCGTGGGGGCAGACACTCTTCTATGCGTCTCCGCGTATCGAAAATGTTAGCCTCATTTCGATTGGTTTATGTGAATTATATTCTGTTCAGTCAAAACGGTAAAGGACATCTAAAGATACCACGTTTGAGCATAGCGGAGTCAATAACCGTGGTTGTCCGACGATGGTGTTCAACCTGATGAGGTGAAGTGTCGCGCACAAGACCCAGACCTGTACCTTAAAGGTCCAGGTCACACGTACAGGTCAAAGTTCTAAATAAAAAAACATGCACCAAAGGAGTACAAGGTGACTCAGCACACATGTTCACCATAGTGAGGTGAAGATGGCAGAAGTGAAAAGACTATTATATACAATGCATTTCTGATATTTTAACAACTGTTTTGAATATTTTAGGCATTAGATTTATATAAAAAAGGCAAATCTTCATGACTAGCACAACAACTTTATATGGTGATTTTGATGTGTATGTAATAATTAACATGGACTAATAAATTACCCCATGTACTTGAAAATAGTATTGGATCTTTCTAGTAATCACAGATTATAAATCGTCAGCAATACTATATCATCTATCCCTTTCCCTGACGACTTGCAATGACAATGTAGAAGTCATGTTTTAAGAACATTGCTGAAAACTTGTTAATATCTAACACTTTTTACATTTCCAATAATGTTGAACTCTATTCTAGGCTAAACGCAATCATCCACTTTTTTGTTTTGGTGATAACAAAGCATACAGCGTTTTTGAAGTTCTGGTTTTGTGCTTAAAACTATATAACCATGTTGCTTTTCCAAAACTTTAGTTTATGAGTAAAGTATTCTCAAGCAGTTAGATAACCATGTATATTTTAACAACAGATATATAATATAATTTATCACAGAACAGAATTGATGTAATATTTGAATAAATATTGAAAATATACCTGAAAAGGAGAAATGGTTCATGTTCTTCTCACTATATCTTAACATATCATATTGTGCAGAGGATTCAACTCTTGCCTGTTTCCACGATAAGATTGAACCCATTCAGAACTTTTTGGAGTGATAGTCAGATGTGTCCATATTACTCCATCCTCCCCGGACATGAACACATACTGTGGTATTTGGTAGAGGGTCGACTAAGGAACAATATTAAGAAATTTAGCCTACTTATGACAATTGTAGATAAAGTACTAAGAGTGGTTAACTGATCCAATTGTACATTTTTGTTTCGATCCTTCTATAAAAGAAAAGCCAACAGTGAACATCCCGATCAGACTGCTTTGATATGCAAGTTAATCTGGTTATACACTGTTTATAAATGATATACGATTGCATTGCCCTGAATATGACTCATTTCATCAAATTTCCAATGTAATTTAATTGAAAATTGTTAATGCATTACACGCTAAAATGACGGACAAAGGCAATTAAAACTGAAAACTACTTTTGCTGTAAAAGCCTGTTTCTTGATAAACCATTTACTTCGGAGGTAAACACAAGTATAGCTGTCAATGAAATTAACCTTTCAAACTCACTGGTCCAAAGATCTTAATTTGTTGCACTGGCCGAATAAAATGTTCGATGGTCCAAAGATCTTACTTGTTTACACAGGCCACAGAAAATGTTCACTGGACCAAACGCAAAGTTATTGGCAAGGGAGTAAATATACTGTAGGACCACTGTCGTATTATCATTGTGTTCCCTACAAGGTTTGTTGCATAAGAGAACAAAAAAGAACATATAATTACATGTGTATGAGAATAACTGACTTCTCATACAAATTGAAAATTGAAGTAAACTGAAGCCCTCATTATAAAGCATCAGTTTATCACAACTATACAATACAAAAGGAGGATAAATACTATATTTGATACTATACAAAATGAGGATAAATACTATATTTTATACAATACAAAAGGTATAAAATACAAAAGGAGGATAAATACTATATGTTATACAATACAAAAGGAGGATAAATACTTTATTTTATACAATACAAAATGTATACAATACAAAAGAAGAATATATATTATATTTTATACAATACAAAAAGAGGATAAATACTATATTTTATACATTACAAAAGGAGAATAAATACTATATTTTATACAATAAAAAAGGAGGATGAATACTCTATTGTATACAATATAAAAGGCGGATAAATACTATGTTATACAATACAAAAGGAGGATAAAGACTATATTTTATACAATTCAAAAGGAGGATAAATACTATATTTCATACAATACAAAAGGAGAATAAAGGCTATATTTTATACAATACAAAAGGAGGATAAATACTATATTGTATACAATACAAAAGGAGGATAAAGACTATATTTTTATTACATGCTTTTCAATGTATTATTTAGAAATAGTTATACCTTTCACTGGTTACCTTGAATCAGAGGACTAGATAATGAGAGTAAACTGGTCGTTTCCAAACAAGATCTATTTATTTTAATTGACCCCTATGTTGTGGGTACTCAAAAGATTAATCTATGTAAGACGACAATTGTGAGTATCAACAACGTAGGGAATAATGTTCATATAAGGATTTGGGTATGAGACAAACTCTACTTATCTAAAGCACTGTTTAATCTGAAGTTTTAATGAATTAATCATACAATTTTCTTTTTAGAAGTTTAACCAATGTTTACACTATTGCGCCTTTGTGCACGACACTACAACCCGCAACCACAAAGGGGAAACGCATCCTTATTTTAGAGAATGACGAATAAATCGCGTCTTACGGCATACTTACTAGCATTAAAATGGTACCGCCACAGACATGAATATTGCTAGCAAATATTAATCATGCTTTGTAAAGCTTTACTAGATAAAGAGAGAAGGGTCATGTCGCCTGCAAATGACGGTCACACAAGTAGTAATGTCTATCTGCCGTCAGTGAGTGCGCATGCGCGGGCGTCCTTTTGTTGACCTAGTTAAAATATTTGCATATAAAAGAATGGACGGCCATTTTTGAATCACGTGGTCGACAGAAAGCTATGTAACAAAACACAAATCATTGTCATCCCAGACCGACACCATACTCGACGGCTGACAGAACTATTTCAAACAAATGGCTTTGTTAATCTAGAGCAGCTGTATATGCCCATCGTCAGTTGACGTAACTATTTCAACCAAATGAAGCTGGACCAGTTTATTCAGCGTTTAGTTTTCAACTTGACAACTATGTTCAGACTGTCTACCCACACGATAGAAAAACATTTACTGAACCGTAGCTCTGACGCTTCCTTGTTTTTTAACAAAGATAGTATGTTGTTTTGCATTCAGCAATGTTTGACTGCTCCTGACAAAGCCTGCATGCATTAAACCAAAGAAGATGATTTTCGAAAAAGAGATGAGTCAAAATATAGGTTGATTAGGCCATGCATAAACTTATACGCGGAAATTGAGAGTCGTATGCATTACAAGCAAAGACTTTGTTATTTCGGCATATCCCGTTAAGTAGGCAAAGACAGTTCTAAGCAAAGCAATCGTCAAGTAGACACTTCCCTCTTCAGGGAAACCGTTCAACGATATATCTCCGTACATTCTAGATAGAACAAGATGCATTTCTATAAATAGATTATGTGTCATTTACTACAAATAGAAATTTCTAAAAATAACTAACCAATCAGAAGTTAAAGAGAACCTCTCAGAGGTATAAAAAGACTATGAAACATTTATAACAGTCACATGAGCCTTGGAACTCAACCTGACAACATGCCTAACTTTAAATGTAAACTGGATTTGGGGAATGGTCGTTACGTTCAAGTGAGCTAATGGAAAGAAGAGTTACGGGTGGACTTAAGAGAATGGGACCGTGATGTGCCTACGAAAAAGGAATTAGCCTGGCATTAATGCTATACAAGAACTTCTTTGTGGATGTGATAGAGAACGTCGACAAAGCGCTTCAAGACAAAGGTCCTACGAAAGTCATCTTGGTGGAAACGTGTACTGTACAGTCAGTGGGGTGACGAGGAAGAGGAAGTTGTGACTACCAAGAAAGGGCTCTGTCTAAGGCCACTCGAGTACCAACGTTTAAAGAAACTAATAACAGAATTGGGACAGACTTTACATGAATTGGACACGGCGGTACGTTCTAGCCTACAAAGTGACCATATGAACCAACTGGGGATGTTAAGCTGTTCCGAATGTAATCCAAATGATTTTCACAACTGGTAACTTACTAACAAAAGGACATGTGTGAACACGTCATTTTATAAATAGAATTCACATCATATAAAATGACATGTCGTGACTTAAAACTCTGTATATAAGAAATTACTCATAGTGACATTCGGGTATCAACCAACGACAACATGTACCGTACTGACTCCAGGGGTGATAGAGGAAACGAATACTATGATAGAAGACTCGATACCTTAAACACCTATTCAAAACAGTTGGTTCCATCCAAATATGAATTGGCCCAAGCCGGTTTGAATTATACAGGAAAATCAGATAGAGTGATTTGTTTCCGATACGGCGTTAACTTGAAAAACTGGGAAAGGGACGATAATGCCATGAACGAGCATCAAAAATGGTCACCTCACTGCGAGTATGTTAAGATGGTAGGAGGTATCTTTTCAAATAGAGGTATGGATGTGATTGGTTAAATATTGGATATGACCCATCAGAGTATATATAAAGACTGATCTAAACGTTCATACGATCATTATGAGGGGGTTCGTGATCATGGTATGTTGTTTAACAGATGAGTTTGTCTGGTGGCTGTTAATACGAAAACTAAGAAGAGAAGCCAGGGAAGCGACAGATCAATTTGTGCGGATATTTGATCTACATTTTGTACGCCTGAGAGGTGGATAATGATTAATAATATTGTCGTGTGTACGGATCTACAGTGTAATATAAACTTAAGACAACTAACATTACAATGTTCCGGTATCATGTATAACCCTAAAACATTTCCAAGCGTGCAATGGAAACAACCCACAATTGATGGACATTGTATTGTATTTCGTAATGGATTTTGTTTTAAATGATTGTCAACGGAAAGGTAAAGTCTGTCATGGAAACTAAACAATGCCTGAAACGCTACGCGCGTCTTTTACAAACACTGGGATGGAATGTTCCGTTAAGACGTATCGACGTCAAGACGATATCCGCAAATGAGAAGGACCTGTAGACTTGCCACACATCGTCAAAAACTATCGAGGAAGTTACGAACCAGAGCGATTTCCAGCCGCCATGTTTAACAAAGACTGTATCTATTTCACTTGTTTTCATTCCGGTATAATGCTCATGACGGGTATCAAGGATGAAAAACAATTCCATACTATATGTATGCCAGTGGTGATCGAATTACCATTATTGTAAAGTGTGCTCTTGGAGACCGCCCTAATCTTCAGACGTAATGTATTGAGCGGGATCAACTGTACTTCATTTATTGTTGTTCATTGCGGGGGTAAGAAAAAAGTCGTTCATTATAGTCCAAGTTTACAGGATTAAAATGTTTGATAATACGTCTCATACTCCATCCGCGACATCTATGAATAGCGTAAAAGAAGCAAAACTGTTCAAAGGTTTGTGTTTCATACTGTTGGAGACGTTTGTAGTTATACATAGGTCAGTTACACGCGTTTAAATAGGTTGTGGTTATAGTCCGGTGAGTGTCCCATGGAATCGAAAAACTCGGCTGGTCCTCTCGGTGGAAAGTAAAAGACGACCCAGTGTCGACCCAGTTGATGACTCTTGTCCGTATTGACGATGTACACTTTAGGTCTCCATTTTATAGTACGCGGTAACCTGTCAGCCGGTACAACACCACCAAATTGTTTTACACGCCTCATTTTGTTTGTCAACTGGGATGAATTCATGACTCCAATACAACGTTTCGACTCATAAGAGATGGAAACTTGGCATACACAATGACTGTACACGTTTCGGGTGAAGCTTCTGAGAATTTGAGTTCCAGACGAGTATGAGCTCTCTGAGACAATCGATCATTCAGATCTCCTTCCAGATTGAACACGTACAAGCAGCTTTCCCTTTTAAAATATTGTCGTGTCAATTGAATAGCGCTTTCGACTTTAGTCGTATAAAGTCTCTGGTAGGCTTCTACGTAGTTGTCACTCTTATAGTTGGGTTGTAAAGTGACGAGAGTGTAGACTGACTATCCACGAAGAATCCCGCGTAATTACAGTTGAAATGTTCAAATTTCAAAGGGTTCTTAGTGTATTTTTCGTGAACGGCCGAAGACGATGCCAATCCCACAATCAATTGTCTGGGAACATCGCCTTGGAATTGGTCATCAGTGATGAACGAGTATTGTCCACTAGGCACGGCATAAGCCTTAATGACAGATCTTGTGTAGGGATAGAGAGCCTCTGAACTTTTAAGTGTTTTGGACTGTCCGATAATTAGTTCAGGTTCAACTATCACCATAGCCACTTTTAAGGCAGCTTCTTTAATGACTAATTTGTAGGCATTATTGTCTTTATCAGCGGCTAACCAGAACGGATCTTTACTCTGCCACAATTTGATGTTGACAGGTACTATCACTATCACTGATCGTCTTTATGAAATCCTATACAGTTAATGTCGTGTTGTGTTGGATTACTCAACAACAAATCCAAGTAAGCCGTATAGGGATAATTAGTTCCCACTTTGCTGGTGGGGTGTTGTTGGATATTAAGATCAATCTGTGAAAACATCGAGTGAAGGACGTTGTTTGTCACACCGAACTTGTCCGCCTTTTCCAAACTGGTCCCATCCGCTCCAACAATTGTTGAAATTAACGTGAAGTAACGTATTGGTCAAATCGATATAAGCGCTAGATATCCCCGGTATATTAAACGCTATGGCGGCGCCTTCTGTCAATTGATTGATTGGTGGAAATGTAAGCCATTCCGTTTTCTGTTATCCGGTGTGAACTTTTGGAGCTTGAAATAATGACAAAGTGTCACCGTGTATGTCTTCCATTACGACAGTTGATCTGTTTTAGAGCTTTCTTTCTTCTTGGTATCCTTATTGGATTGGTTGGTTTTTCTTTTAACTGTAGACTTCTGTTGTTTTCTTGTGACATCATTACTTTTATAAATTTCCATCAACTCTGACTTGGCTAGTTCGACAGCTTGAGCCATGGGTGTCACAAAGTTAATGGTAGGCTCTTTCATCGCCCCACCCCTGTGATTTCTTTCCACAACGTATTGTCCTTTAGGTTTCAACTTTCATTCGGCCATCCGCTGAAAATGACGTGTCCACATTTCTACTTTGTTCATCGTCGACGTAAATGAAGAACACAACTAGGGTTAGTTTAATCTTTGTCTATTATCTGTAACTTTCCTCCCCTGATAAAGATTTGGATTCGATCAACACGAGTCTTCTTTACCGGAACGTAATAAAGAACAGGAAATTCAAATGATTTCTTTCCTTTCTTAATATTACGTAATCGTCGTAATACGGGGCTGATCGTGTTTTTAACGTAAGACTCTTGACATAGGTCAGCGCACACATACATCGTTTCCGTATTGACAAAATGTTTATTTCAGCTTAGGCGCATTCCCATTGACCTTCTAGCGTATACTCTCGAGGTAATTATATCGTAAAATTTGTAGACGTATTATCAGGGTATTCATCTTTAGAGTCGTTACTGGACAGGAACAGATAGTGGTTGTCCATCTTGTTGATGAATGTCAATATCCGATTGTCTCTTATAAGCTTTGAGAGTTCTCCAGGAGATTCGGGCTTCCGAAATGGACTCGTCTATAAGTGGTATCAGTTGTCTGAAAGTGAGCCATTGATGGAGTTCCAATTGGATTCATATGGGTGTCGCCGTCCCGTTGAGAAAACGTCGAACATCTTGAAAAAATATCAGGCTATTTTGGTTACACAGCGTTCCGTAAACATTCCCCTGAAGATGGTATTGTTTGACATATACGCACGCCGTATGATTGGGATCGATGGGTTTGATTTTGTATTCTATCGGACGATGCGTGACTGACACGCTGATCATGACAATACCTGGTAAGGCTCAAAACAAGGCAATGAGGACTACGCCTCGCCCCTTTACGACCCTGAAATGACCCTTCAACTGATATTCCCCTTCCAGACATTCCGTAATAAGAGCACGACGCGTCATAGTTAATTGATCACAGTGAAGAACATCTCCCCCTTATAAACTATAACGTGAGACGTCTATTTCTGGGATCCAGCTATCGTATTTCTTAGGCCAATATTACCACCGGACAAGCACTTCCTTTTGTCTGTGACGTGTTCTTTTCCTAAGCACTTTTTCAATGTGAAACTCGGTTGTGTCATCTACATTTTCCTCTTTTAACTCAGGTTCATAAAAGGTCCCCTCTATAGTCTCACCATCCCAGCCTTCCAGAGTATATACGGTCACATCTTCTCTTCTGTAGCGAGATTTAACTTTGAAGAGTTCACTTGTCCAATTTTTGGGAATACTCGCGATCGAACACGCTTCTGGTGTGTCATATACGTACGGTCTGGCCAATGTTAAACTGATATCCTTTCTTTTTTTTAAACTCATTCTTCATTTCTGTGTTTATTGTTGTTTTTTCGGACCTTTCTGTCTCAATAAATATTGTTGTAACCTACTTTCACTTTTGTTAGACTTATTCACAGATATTGGTGTATCGCCTAAACTTCGATGAACGGTATGATTGTAGCTGTAGACCATGTCCTGGAATTTATCTATATATTTCTTTGTTCTAGTTTTCAGCATACGTCTAAATAGTTTGTGTTTGATGGTTTTGATGACACGTTCAGCGTAGTTGGCTTTAGTTTCGTTTTGTGCCAGCCTATGATGAATACTGAGGCCTTTCAAAAAGTTGGATACGTCTTTGTTTTTAAACTCTCTTCCTTTATCGGATCGTATGGTCTTTGGCGTTCTGTGACCTAAAATCGAGCTAAGAGCGTTCACCACCTCGACACACATTTTGAATTTGAGAGGTTGACACCAAGTATATCTAGAAAATACGTCAATGACCACTAGAATGTACTTGTAATCATCATTGTTTTTTTCGAGATACATCATATCCATTAAATATATATCCCACATACTGTCTACGCCATTGTGTACCCGTGATCTTCGAAAATGTCTCCTGGCTCCCTTAGTGAGGAATAAGCATCTTGGTCTTGGAGCCATTTCCGAATTCTGTATCGACAAATTTTGAATTTGTCCTCCTATTTCACTACATCGTAAAGTTTGTATGGGCCCGCAAAACTAGCAGGATGTTTCGGATTGAAATAGATTGACGCCAAGTACTCCTTCCAGTCCATTATAAGTAAATCCACTCTTTTCTTTGTTGTTTTCTTTTCTTTTCAATGGGAAGGCCCGGGTGTCGTAACGTAACGTCACGCTTGACAATAAGCGTAGTCGGTAGATATATATATACTCTGGACCTTTGTAAAATGTATTAGTTCCAAGAGGTGTGTAGTTATTATGATGATATTGTGTGTTCTTCAATAAGTCTACGATATGGGATCCTTGAATTGTTGTCCCTTTATAAATGAATTCTTCTCGTTCTTTCCAAGTCATGCGATATATAGGTCAGGATGGCTTCAATTCTAGATCGATATCTCTGAGGTAGTACTTCAAAAATGTATTTATTAGTCAAGTTAATCGTCTGTAACTGTTCAAAGGGTTTCTTGTCCTCCATCCTCCTGTGGTGTCGTGTTGTAATGATCCAAGTAACGTTGATATGTATCGTAAGATAAAAGTACTGATTTCTGAACACTTTTCATTGTATATAGTCTCTGAGAGCTGGTTCCACAGATTTTAACAGCTTGGCAATTACCACGCCTTGTTTACATAACAATTCTTTTTTCTTTTTACTACTAATGGTCGTGTCGCCCAAACGTCTGATTTATGAGAGGCTGTAATTGGTAGTATACTTTGGAGTTAGTTGACTACCTGTCAACGCTCTCAATTGATCGTTGGTAATAATATCCAAAAGTTGTTTCCTTTGTTGTTTAGACGTGGTATTCATCAACAGTTGTAAATAACTCCAATGTTTCTTAATGAGACTAATCGTTATTGTATTTGAGCGGAACTTCCCCTTATAATCTCGTGTAAATGAAAGGATATTCTCCAGGAAACACTTTTGTTCTCATTCTATACTTGTCTTCTCCCATAGACGTTAATTCTAAAACTAAATACCAATATATTTCCGTTGTAGCATCTTCGTAAGCTTCTACTAAGGTATTTGATTTACCAGGGAAAAGTTGTTGTCCCAACGTCATGATCTGAGATATTCCGCATACATTTTTGAACAAAACTGTTTACCAACTATTTTATGCGATAGTTCTGGCCGATTTCCCTTGTTGAAAAAGATTTTGAGATAGAAAGATGACGCTTAAACGACGATGATGACATCCCTGTGTAAACAGCAACTGCGTGGCTTTACTTTCCACGACTTTGTGCATCAGATCGTCAATTATAATCAAACTGTGTTCTCTATTCGCAATCTCTTCAAGTTTAGTCGTTGACGGTAAGCAACTATGTAGTTCAAATCGAGGTAGTGTCTTTTCCATCACGTCGTAGAGAGGTTGATATACCCCCATAACACCACACAATTTTCATTGGTGGTTCTCTGGCATAAATCGTATCGATGTAAGGTAATAAACAATACACCCACCAGGTTTTGCCAGAGCGAGTGGGTCCAACTACTGTCATACTCGAACATGGTTAGAATGGAAGTAAACATATTTCTCTGGGCTGTAACAACGTCGAAGGAAACGCTTTAGTGAACACGTTTGGCGACGACGGCGGCTGCTGCTGCGGCGGCGGCGTCGGACACGCTTCAGTGACCACATTAAGCGACGGCGGCAGCGACGAACACGCTTCAGTGACCACGTTAAGCGACGGCGGCGGCGGTGATGGTAATGTGTATGTGTTCTTGTTGTTAAACGTTTCATTAATTTGTTCATGAATATTTTTTCTATGACGCAGCATGACGTCTCTCCTAGAGAAATAACGTAGACACTCTGGACATTGATTCATGGTTACTTATATTTCTTCATGTACTCTCTTATAAAACTTGTTCATGATTCCGGATTTAGTTGAACTAGTCTTATTTCATCTATGCTGGTCGATAATAAATACGCTGATTGTAGTAGTGTCGGTAAAAGGGTATGATTTCTTATTAGACCTTATGTTTTCTAGTCACACTGATACGCTCTGAAGCTTAGTACCATACACTTTCTATTAAAAATACGGACGTCATGTCTCAAAGGATTGATCGTTCCATTCACAATACGTTTTGATACTTCGCGTATGGCTTTGGTTTGAACTGATGTGATAGTTCGTAACAGCTGACATAGTCCTCTCGTATCACTCAAGGACATTAAATAGTTTAAGTTTACATAAACTCGAGACAGTTCCATGGTGAATTGGAATTAGTAACTGACTCTTATAATATATTATGGGTGAAATAAATGCGAAAACAACTATTTAGCTGTATGATCTTTATTTACAACAATGCCAAAAATGATACTAACAAACATGATATAACAAAAATGTAATACAATGAATATTCGATACAAAACAAGTTCAAAACATGTTATTAACATATTATTTACACCAAAGATAAACCCCAAAATAATTTCTTCCAGAGACCATAAGGCTCAGTATCAAAGTTGTCTATTATTCTTCTTTTTGTGTACACCATTTAATACCTTTTTTTTTCTTCTCTATTATAAAGTTTTCTCTTTCTCTTATCCCTGCGTATTTTATTTGGATTTGTTATGGTTAGGGTTAACTGATCAGTCACCATAGCTTTTACAGAGTCAAAATTGATAATTTGACTGTTGGTATAATTGAGAGTGAACCCTCTCACTTTACAAGTTCCTATATTTTTACTGGTCTTATACGCATAATTCTTGGGACCCCCAGACACAAACTCTACGATGTGTTCTCCTAATTTAATTTCATCTCTGAGTTCACCCAGATAGTCACCCAATGGTGGGTCGTACTGTCCGGGTCTACTCACATAAATGACACTGTCTGTATCATAGGACAGAACCCGTTTGTCAATGTGTTCAAGGACACGGTAGATTTTGAGTCTAGCCCAGCACATTGTAATAGTAGCTAAATTAATGTTGGTTTCATTATCTTCGGGCTGGCATTCTTTATGATAAGCCCACTCTATTTGTATCATATCATTATTTAAACTATGGAAATCGGTGGGTTGTTTCATTGGATCAGAAAACAATTAAAAGAACAGTTTGGCTTGACTTTCGTGAAAGAACTCTGACTTACGCATATTAAGTCTCTGACCAAACTAACCCCAAAAACAATTGAGGCATAATTTGGCCAAACCTCTCAAACCCGGGTTCTTTGAAATGTTTTTTCTGATCACACGAAACTCCCTCTTTCTCAAGATAATGTTGAATGTAATTATTAGTATCTGTTTTATTTTTAATCCAGTCCGGAGCAGCGCTCGCCTCTTGTTTAAACTTTAATAATGTGTTGATATAATTGGCGAACAATCCTCCTTCTCCAGTGTTAGAATCATATTGGTTTGATTCCTCCTAGTGGTATACTTCGTATATTTTTTGGAGACGATAACCTAGTCTTAGAGCCGTTTCTATTTCGGGAGTACGCCACGTACCTGTCAACTCTATGTATAATCACATGAATTGTGATTTTCATTATCCGCGCAGGTTTGACACAAAGGAAATTTCAGTTTACAGTTCGACCTATACGGAAGAACTGGATGATACATACCCGGAGGGGGTAAGATTTTGACTTTGGCAATACCAAAATAGTCCTTCATATATATTGAGTTAAGATCACGGGGTGACCTACGGGATACCGACAATACTTGTTAACCCACGTATACAAGCTCGTGAAATCCACGTACTTGACTTCCTCGTTAGCCTGAACTTTATAATAGAATTGACTAGCATTGGTACGACCTCTTAAGAAACTTTCTCTAGGATATAATATATCCGTTATATCTAAATTTTGAGCAAAGTGTTTCATTTCAGCGTTTGTAAGCTTTATTTTTCAGAGTTAAAGCATACATAGACTGGCGAGTGAGTGGATGGTACGTCTCTTCGCGATTGTCTGACAAACGGGGTAACCATGAAATATACATCCGTGAAATTCATAAGCCGTATTTGTCTCTCTACAATACCCGTCCAATTTTTACCGACTTCCAGGTATGGTTTTTTCACCTACATTCAGAGCATGCTGAATGTGGATGTTATCAAGAGGCGCCCTCCACTCTTACCACTGAATTGAGACGTACATAAAGCTTCTCATCAACGACTTTTGAGCGTATTCAGCGTTCCCGGTCAATTTGACTCTCCATTTCTCTTCCAAATTGTTTGTTCTAAACACATTCATATAGACATACGCTATAGTTACAGAATCAAATTGGTCTACGGCTCCAAACCATCGTTTCTCTTTCTTTCCTTTCTTATTGACAATCTCTGTTTCTTCACCCGTCGCTCTCATTAATAAATCTCTAAATTTTAAACAGGTTTGTCTTAAGATATCGACATCACTCCTACAATAGTCTAACATTTCCTTCCTAAAATCAAACACACACTCCTTTTTTCTCATTTAACCACGCTACTAATTTACCCCTCTCTTTCTCACTCATAAAACCCGGCCGGGTAGCTCAATTGGTAGCGTATCTGACTCGTGATCTGGAGGTCACGGGTTCGATACCCGGCGACATTCTTTCGGGCGATGTTTTCCATTGCCTCTCACCTCTGATCTATGTGAGAAAGTAGTCAGTGGCTTCGAAAGAATGTTGTGTAAGTACTGGTGTGGGAAAGCCAGGAAAACATGAGTAGGTGCACTGACCGCCGTGATATGACCAAAGCTGTTGAAAGCGGCGTTAAACTCCAAACAAAAACACTCACTCATAAAATGTTGACCAAATTATTGAGGTTCGGGATAAGGTCCAATATAATTTTGATGTTCTCTTGTATTAAAAAAATGGGGGAACCACCCTTTTTTTCAACTCGTTCAAACCAAACGCTTTGGGTAAATCTGACAATTTCATAGGTAAAAAATGTAGTCTGTCAATTATGTCAATTAGTTTTATATGTAAATCTCGCTCCACAGTCATATACATTATCTTCGAAACATTGTAGATTTTTTTGTCTGGCCAAAAGAAAATAACCGTCAAACCCTTTCATGTTGTGTGCAATGATTTTGAAATATTTATATTGGTCCGTAAATAGCCAGTGACCAAACTTTTCCGCGGTATCCGTTCCTTCGAACGTGACTTCCCTAAATCCACATTTACCAAGACAAAGACCTTCGTCCTCATTCTCGTGTAAATCAGAGTTGTCACATTCGTCGCACCGGGTACCGCAGCTTTGACATACTGACAAGGGCGTTATAGTTTGATCAATACATTTTGGACAAACGGTATGAGCTACAACAAAATTTGGACGATGGGTAGCTATACCGCACCATGAAGATTTACAATGTTGACATTTGGAGCAAGATGTACATACCTGTTGTAATTGGCAATCTTGACAATTCTGTTTATTTACGGCTAGTTATCCCTCTTGGCATCTTCTTATCCTGAGAGCACTCAAAATCAAAAAAGTTAAACTTTGGTATATAATGTTATTTAGCTTGAGTGGCTCTCAGGAAGCATAAATGGTCGTCTTGTACAAATTGAAGACAGCTGGAGAACTGGTATTCTCCACACTCGTGCTCCTGTTTCTTTCGTTTGGCGGTCTTCAGCACTTTGTAGCACTGAGGACATTTTCACCGATCGACAGGTCATATTCAAATTAACGCAATCAATAGGATGGTCCGTTGTTGGGCAGTGATCCGTCTTACACACTATACATCTGATCTCACATTGATGATATTCTTGGTAACTGTAATGTTTGAGGCATTTCTCACAGAAATATATGGCGCTGAAAAAAAAACCGTTATACTCGTGATGGCGTGAAAGTGGTCGTTGTCCACCAGATATATACACGGACGTTGGTCTGTACTGGGACTAGTCAAAAACATGTTACCCAGTCTAGCACTAACTACCATCACGCGTACACACAGAAGCTCTTCAAACGCCTCTACATCATTGAGACTGGCTGGTCGATATAGAGGTACACCAGCTAACTGACTGATGGTAACCGCTAGTTGTTGTTGATCTTTTCGGTACTTGTGTATGAGGTTGTTGTAATAGGTTATAGGGACTTTCTTATGTTCCATGACAAATTCCAGATTACTTTTCTTTCCTCTGTTCTTGGTCACCTCTTTCCAGTTTTCGGATATACATCTGTTCAATTTGGCCCAGCTGACCACGATCGCTCTGGCCATACTGAGAGAGTCGTCATTTTTGATGATAACGATTGACGTTTTCAGTTGTAACGAATTTTTATTTCCTATTAATTTCGTAATATGTCGTCTGGTTCTTCCCTTTGATAAATCGATTGTTCCAACAGTAATGTAGAAAATCTCGTCAATAGAGGGGTCTTTATTACTGTTGAGAACTTTCTCAATCATCGCCATGACCACGTCGGCGTTGAGCTGATCCCAGTTTTTTTGGGGGAAAGACGATTGGGTCATGAAGTCCCTCGTGATGAATGACGACACGCCCCAAATCGTTTCCCGCTAAATTACCCCTGGCCTAATTTAGGACTTCTTGAAACAAGTCATAAAGCCCCTCTCTGACATCACGTAACTGTTGTCCGTGGTACTGTTCGTCGACATTGACCTGGTACATACGATCCACGGCCGCATTATTCGCATAGGTGCGCTCCGACTTCTTTCTCGTGGTGTACTGGAGTCGGTCTGATGGGAAGGACCCGGCTCTCCCCCTCCTACCTGTAAAACTGAAAAGGTTTCATGTATTCACCAAATGAATTGAATAGAGTTGAAAACATAGCGACAAAATGAGAAATTGCGCTAATGAGAAATGTTTTAAAAGTCGTCTGCTGCAAAGGAGTCAGAGAAAGCGTCTATATGAAGTAAAAGGGTTTAAAAGTTTTCATGTGTTCACCACAAGAATTGAACAGAGTTGAAAACATAGCGACAAAATAAGAAATTGCGCTAATGAGAAATGTTTTAAAAGTCGTCTGCTGCAAAGGAGTCAGAGAGTTGAAAACATAGCGACAAAATAAGAAATTGCGCCATTAAAAAATGTATTCTTTAATCTCCGCGTTTTAAAAGACGGCTGCTGCAGAGAATTCAAAAAGTGTCTATATGAAGAAAAGGGTTTAAAGGTTTTCATGTATTCACTGGTAGCACCAATAATTGAACAGAGTTGAAAACATGACGACAAAAGGAGAAATTGCGCTATTGAAAAATGTATTCTTTAATCTCCGCGTTTTAAAAGACGGCTGCTGCAGAGAATAAAAAAAGCGTATATTTGAAGATAAGGGTTTAAAAGTGCTCATTTATTCACTTTAAATTAGGGATGGCATGGAATATTCGAGTATTCGATCTTATGTTCGAATATTCGAATACTATATCATGATTCGAATATTCGATAAAAATCAGAAGTTTTTCTAAAATAATTATATATTTAAATCAAATTGACGATACATAAAATATTTACCCATTTTTGTTGTTAAAAACTACAAGTAAAGGGTAACCGATGGTCATCGTTACGCGTATTGTATAAGGTGTCAATACTGTATATAACATGTCAAACTGATGATCCTTGCTTTGGGCTATTAAAGTGATCGATACAATACTGTTAGTTTCGTACCACAACTCCGTAACTTCAACTTGTATAGCATATAGTTACGTTTTTATTCAATGATTGACGCCGCGTGGAAGCTCGGCGTCAGTATGGGATAGGTTTTAATGTTGTACCACGGAGTGACGTAATCGAAAAGGGGGCAACCAACAGTATTATTGTTAAGAAAAACTCTGTTATATGTTTGAAAACAACAACCTTTATGAATAAATAAATTGTATAAAATGATTTAAGAAACAGCAAGATACAAAAAACGTATGTCTTCTACCATTATTACAAAACTTTAGACACGTAATGGATATTTAATAACTTTCCCCTAACTTCTTAGGCTACGCTTTATTATAGTTTGGTTTAAGACCCGATTCATCAAAGCTCAGAAAAAAGTTTCTGGCGATGTTTTTGCCTATTTACGATATTGATATTTTTAAATAAATATGTACTCTTTAGAAAATGAAGGATGATTCATTTTAATTACTACATATTACAGTATATTTCTAGAATCTGTAATAACAACGTTAACCCAACTATGCAATACGCATGACCGTAACGTGACCCGTTCTATTATTGGTAAATGTGGCATGTCATCGCTTAGCAATTTGGTCATTCTTATTTAATAGACGACAAGGTGTCATCGGTTCCCATAGAGTTATTAAGTTGTCTCTGCTTGCTTCCGCTATGAATACTTCGCTGTGTTCACGATTTCATCCGATTTCTAAAATTCATTGGATTCATACCCGGTTTTTCATGTTTCATTCGAGATGAACGATTCGTACCAAATGGTTTTCGCTCTACGTCTTGGGGAACTGACTTGACCATTTTCTTTTGTTTATTTTTCAGTTTTCTACTGGCATGTTCAAAACGATTAAAGTGACATTACAAACCAACAAAACAGACTTAATAATTCTTGCTATATGTTGACTATACATGTAAACTTTCATAATGCTCAATCTTGATCAAACATATCTTTCTTTTCTTTTTTAATTACTTCGTATGTTTTGTTTATATACTCCCGTTTACGCTATCATACTTCTGCTAAACTGGAAGGAGAATAGACTTCCACCTCTCCTTCCTAAGCTTGTGTCCCACTTATCTTATAACTAGAGACAATACACCTTAATATATGTTAATATTTAAGCACCTATGTCTTTTTTATCTAATGGATCTAGTTAGAGGATTTAAAACAATTTATTGGTAAAAATAAATTGAAAAACTTCAGCTTGTATGACACATTATAGTTTCAGTGAATGAACCAAATGGTTTCAGGACTAAACTTGTCATTTCACGACTAAACTTCACATGCTGAATATCACATAGATCGTAGCATGTAAAACGTTTAATCCCTACGTCAATATTGACCCTTTCTGCTCTTGGTAACCTTTTTATATAGGCTATGGTAGCAATATAGGCACATATTGGCCTTCTGGTTTGAAATAAAGGGATATTTGACCTTCTTGTTCGAAATATTTACATCCTGCTCGCTTACACGGGTTATTTAAATGTACTGAACTGCATCTGCTTCCTTTAAGTCATGCTTCAAAAGCATGCGCGGCGTGTTTGATGCTTTGTATCAAAATTATTCTTATATATCAGTCACACACATCCGTCGGTGTGGCTTTGCAATTATCCGATTTCATAATTATAGCTTGTTTAGCAGTCCGGTATTGGGAATATTCCGTGACCATTTTCAACAGTATTTCAGTTATAAAACAGCAAGAGAAAGGTTTAATTGCGCCACATTTCTACTCAAATAACGACATCCACCCATGTCCGATTTGAGAATTGGGAACATTTCATGTCATTTTCAACAGTATTTCTGTTTTATACTTGGTAATCAGAACAACATGTTTCATAAACAAAAAAGCATTAAGCAAGTGATCAATTAATCAAAATCTGAACAAAATAAGACAACAGCAGGAAAATTGTACAACAAAGAACTGTCAACTCTTTTTAGGCGAAGCATGCACAAATTGGTCGAATATTCGAATATTCGAATACTTTGTGACCGAATATTCGAATATCATTTTTGTTATTCGTTGCCATCCCTATTTTAAATACATTGCCCATCTGCACAGCCGACCAGCGGACCAGCTGATGGGAAAAATTGAATCTTTCAGAGACAGGTTTTTTCTTTCTTTGTGTTTTTTCCGCGTTAAAATACAACTCCTTTTCTGCCACACATTACAACTAGCGTTCAAATAGACAGGACATCCGAGTTCACATACTGGAAAGCATCATTGTTTTTGATTTACAATAAATATTGAAATATATTGAAATTGTCAAAAAGTCTAAATTAGTTTGTTAAGTATGTATTGAAAAGACATTTGTACATGTACAGTTGGTCACTTGCGATTATAGTGATCAATGGCTTTGACGAGCACTTTAAATCTCACCCCAGCGATTATACATTATAAACGGAATTGATAAACATTCACTGACTACCTGCATTTATGCTACACGATTTAAACTATCGGCTTAGTCTATAGTTCGAATCCCGACTCGGCCAACTTTCTTTCCGACGTTTGACCAACAGTCAATGCGATATACGTCATTCGACTTCCACCAATGGACTAAGTTTATGTGGAAAAACAGCTTTTTGCTTGGTAAGATTGTTGTGTGGAGTACTGGTGTGAGAAAACCAGGAAATACATAAATAGGTGAACTGGCCGCCGTAATATAAATGACATAATGTTTTAAAACGTCGTTAAACTCCAATCAATCCTTAGTCTATAGTTCAAAACAGGGTTTAGCACAGTAGCAATATATAAATATATAGCGTTAAAAATACTAAAAATGTAAAAAGTGTGAATATTTGATTTAACAGGCTCAATTTGACAAGGGTTGAAATATGCTACAACTTTACACTTGACAATTACATTGTCCGTTAAACGTGAGGTATGCATACACACTTTAACCCTTTCCCTCATATAGACGCTTTCTGACGCCTCTGCAGCAGACAGCTTTATGAGAAAATAGCGACATAACGAGAGTTGTACATGATAAAATCAGGTAATCTATTAGTGTGGTATAAAGCAAAACGAAATGCTAGTTTATTTATGGTTTTTTTGCGCCGCTTTCAACATAATGTCATTTATATCACGGCGCGAGTTCACTCATTCATATTTCCCTGGGTAAACAAACCAATACTAGGCTAGAACCTGTGTCTTGACCGTCGTGACGCGACTGGGGGTCTAACATGGGACGCCCTAGTTTCAAACTCCGAATGCTAACCACTTGACTACGGCGGATTCAAAACGAAATGATGGCGACTGCTTTAAAATCAGCTAAGTATTTCTAAATTAATTTAAACATGTGAACGCTCCTTAACATTATTGGGTCCGATATTTCATTCCAGACGTAAGACCTCTAACTAGAATTATGGCGCCTTACGAGGAGGCGACGATAATGCCTTTGCCAATTATGTTCATGCTGAGTCAATTTGCTAACCATCTATTACCGATACCACTGGAAAGTGCGAAACAGTTGTTACAATCATCAGGCATTGGACAGTGTGATGTTAAAGATTTAAAAGTGGTTATATCCACAGAAAACAATTAATTAGTGTTGTCAACAAAATTGATGAGAGCATTGCCTCTAAATATGGGAGCAGTCGGTTAAGTGACTGTAAAAGATAAAACGTTTATTGTGGAATTTCGGGATCCGTAGCTAAGGTAACTTGTGAATATTTAACATAACAAGTGTTAAATGTTTTACTACCACACATCATTGTACGGCAGACTCCTTTTAATCAAATTATAATTAATTTTAGTGAATAGGAAAGTTTAGACTCTAATGCATATACCTTTAAGTCGACAAGAACTAACACGACTTCTATTGAAATATATCGAAAGAATATCAAATCTGAACATAATTTAATCTGTACTTTATTACATGAATTAGGACATTTCTTGTCGAGTTTTAAAGCCAAACACAATGATGAATGGTACACTAATACGTGTTACCTTGCTACGATTCTACATGAAACACATAGGCAGCATTTAAGCAGAATTTGGCCAAATTTAGAACCATTGTCTGATGCGAAAACCTCTGCATAAACAGCATTTAGGCAGACGTTTGCTAACTTTAGACTTATTATATTTGCTGGGGCGTTTAACTTCTTTTACAGGTAATAAACCGACTGCTCTCATATTCAAAATGTTTTTGTTCATGTTATTATTTTCTTTATTATTTGTTATTCTTGTTTAATCATACATGTATAAAACAAACTAAAATGACTTACTTGTGTCTTAGGTACGTTTAGTTGCGTTCAGCACAATCCTGGTTGATGGTTTATTTAACATAACGAGGGTGTCGTATTTATATACGTATTCAGACCGCGGTGCCATTGTTCCATCATGTTTTATTACACGATATTAGCGCCGTTTTGAGACATATACAGCCGCTAACAAGGCATTTGCTTATAATAGTTATATCAGCTGTCGATAATAATGCCACTTCGAGGGGTATACAGCTGTTATTGGTTACAAAGCCATTTGTTTGAAAACGTTCCGTCAGCTGTCGATTATAGCGCCACAATGAGACATATACATTTGCTCTGGGACTACAAAGACATTTGTTTTGAAGAAGTTCCATCAGCTGCCGAATATAATCAATAATAGTGTCAACGAAAGGACGCCCGCGCATGCGTAGTGATTCAAAAATGACAGTCCATTCTTTATATGAAAATATTTTAACTAGGTCAACAAAATGACGCCCGCGCATGCGCAATTAAAGGACGCCCGCGCATGCACAATGCAGAATTGGTTTATAATATTAAGTTGTTTTTGTAAATTAACGACAGTATCTGAGCAGTTGGCAATATCATCTGCAAACAATAAACAGATGATATCGGGAATATTTTCTGTAACAAATATACCGTTGATATTTCCCTCTCTTAATCTTGTACAGAGTTGGTTGATAAAGAGTGAGAAAATTGTTGTGCTACTTCTGTCTCCTTGTCTTGTCCCTATGTTGCACTTGAAAACCTCGGTTATACCAGCGTTAGTTTTTACACAAGAAGTGATATCTGAATACATTGCTAATCAAATCGCCGAAGGCACTGTAGTGGCGATCGTGTAGAAAATCTTGCAAAGTAACAAGCAGTATCTCGGTGTAGGCCTTGCGGTTTTCAATACAAGTGCACTCTGGTGCGGATAAATTTTAGTTAAGCTCCATCATTCGACAGTAGAATAATGTTAGTTTGCCAGAATGTTTGTCTTGGTGATATTAAAGTTATGGTTAAAAATGGTCCTGATGTGTTCAAAATAAGACCATACTAAATTTAAGAAAAATTTAGTTGGAACTCGATAGACCACGGGTTAGCTCAAGAATGATGGAACTTTATAAGAATGTTTGTCTTGGTTTTAAGTTAGCTATTTTTAGGGGGGATATCACATGTTAATCACCAGGTCGCTAGGCTATATTAAAATGAAATATGTTGTACTCTTTAGAGACCACATTTTCGAATTAAGCATATTAAAATATGTCAGAATATTGTACGAATTGTACCACACGCCACCTCATCATGGTGATCATGTGTGCACAGTAACTTGAAAATCCTAGGATGAAAGGTTAAATTGTGGGCCGGAGAAGTCAGTCCTATCAAACAGTACTCATTTTGACCTTTGATATCTACGAGTGACCTTAATTTTTGAGGTACAGGCCTGAATGTTGTGCACGACACACCACCTCATCATGGTGCATTTTGTTAGCCAACTTTCTTAAAAATCCTATTATGCATGGTTAAGATGCGGGTCGGACAGACAGACTCATGGACGCACGGACGAACTCATTGAAAGAGTACTTGTGGGGTTATTTCGTTTGATGTTTTTTTGTGGGGTGCACCCCACAAGTATGCAATTCATTCCGTAATTAACCCCCTTTTACGGAATGAATAACATTAATATGCAAATGAGATACCCGTTATAAAAAATTAAAAAAAACTATTTATCTAAGTGTCTTCATAAGGTTGGTGGGTCGGCTTTAGAAAAACACGCACCCCACAAGTACTCTCTCATGACGGACACACTCACCGAACCGCCATTGTGACAGCTATATGTCGAGCTCACCAAAAGCAGACTCGACAAAAAGTGATTTCTGGCAGTAAAATGGTTGTTAACAGTCATTAAACAACAGGCTACTGAACAACCCTTTCCAACATTCAACACATTTGCAAAGGAAGAGCAGCTCCTATCGATACATTTATTGTAGCATTATACTCTATAATGTATTTCCTGGCCTTCTCACACCAGTATTGACTACTCCACAAAACATTCTTTCCAAGCAACTGGCTGCTTTATCACACCAACTGTTAGCCCATTGGTGGAAGACGAATGCCGCTTGTCACAGTGACCTCTGCCAAACGTCGAAAAGAATGTTGGCCGTGCCAGAGTTCGAACTTACAACCCCTGTATTGGTTTAGGAGTGCTCCAGTTAGAGATCAGACAAATCATATCAAACCAAATTTCACTTATTAAGGGGATATAGCTCTGGCATAACTGGAGAAAGTTGACTTGAAAGTGTGTCTGTCCCTGAAATTATTCTCATATACTGTCACACCTGTGCTAAAGTCAACCTTTATTTAGCAATACCCTGTCTATAGCAGCCAACGTTTTATTTCCCAATTACTCATTTTCTGCACAAATGACCCTGTAGTTAACACTTTCTGACGAGAAGCCGGTTTATTACTTTTGTTAGAAGGTTTAAATGTATGAACATTTCGGCACAAGCTTGCAGAAGCAGATGATGCCTGCTTCTTCTTCTCAAATGTATGGGCCGAACATCTATTGTCATTTTCTTACAAGAAGCAAGATCTAATGGTCTAGTAGTATTCAGTTCATTTCAATTATATAAACTATTTTATGAAAATATATCAGCAACTCTATATTACTTCGTTATGAATCAAAATATTTTCGATTTATTTCCAACTCGGTTACACAATATAACTTTATAGAAGGATTTTATTTCGAAAAGTGTTAAATAAAATTAAATTTAATGTTTTTATTCAACATAGAATCTAAGAATAATGTAATCTGAAACAAATTGAGAGAATGTCGGTAATAGTATGTTTATCAAATTCTGCAACAATGCCATCAATATTCGGGCTGATTTTCTATTTTACAAGTTTTTAATTAAGTTTTCAATTTCAAAATTACTTATTTCTTTATTTAAATAATTGCAATCTCGATTTGCTTCATGGCTGCTGTTTTCAAAATAAAGTGGTTGTGCACTACTTTCATACAGGAGCGTAATAGAGTGAATATACATGTTGAGGGATCAACTGGCATTAGTTCATGAGGTTTTAATCTCATTGAATGGTTAACACTTAACAAGACTCCAAAAACTCTTTGGATTTGTCTTTTTTTGAAATAAATTTAGCATTTGTTGCTTTTCATAGTTTAAGTTCTTTTTTCTTGCATAAGGCTTTAAACTTATTTCTAGCTATAAGGTATTTTTGAGCGAAGGGTCGCGAAGCGATCCGAAAGCTCATAGCATGCCTGCTTTCGAAAATCCAATTTAAAGCTGCAACCACAGTCAACCGCGAAAGGATTTGAGATTACTTCATTTGATTGGCTGTCATTCGCATCGCACTACTTTCAACACGCCGTTTTGCCCGAGTCCGCCTTCCTCATGAATGAGTTCAAAAAGTAATTCCACTGTGGACTAGATTGTTATCAATATGTACAATGTCAAATACGTTTGATTTCATTCAATATTATCACACTGTAGATTAGTCACCCAGTCACTTTAAACAACGTTTTATACTATCATAATGTATATACACAGAAAACTGATAAACTCAGAGGAACACTTTGAAATGGCAGGCTTCGAACGTTTTCATTAATGAACTGTCAGTATTCACCCTTTACATGATAGAATACGACACAAATCAAGCGGGTGAATTTTGAAAACTTTTTTAGAAAATGTAACAATTACTCCAAATGACTTATTCCTCCCTTTTACACAAAATTAATTCAATATTCTAGATATCACACACTTTTTTATAGCTATTCTTATACCACTTGCCGGCCTCTAATTTCGGTTTAGAGAAAAGGGGTAAGTAAGTTGTAAAACTATCAGATATCATAAACGGTTATGAGGTCTCCTGTAACTATCTCGATTATATAACTGATTCTCGCTCAATAAGTTCAGAGAGCGGTCATACAGGGCATGAATAAATGGTCTCTTCCTTTATTCCTTTCCTCTGTGTTTTGAATTAAGGTTTAATTAATGTCTTTCGGATAAACATACACAATGATAATATATTATTTTGCATAACCTTTTTTTGTATCAAAAGTAGCACTTTCAACAATACGGGTAAGTCCATATATGTTGATGCAAATAAGATGTAAAATGTGTTACATTCATGTATACAGTCAAATTGTTTCAACAACTATACACTTATCCATGATAATACCAAGGTAGTGTTATTGCATAATTTACTGCGAATGGACAGATATTCAAATTATTCTTTAAGTCAATTAGCACATCTGCGTATTCCGATCAGGATCTGCATTGCACACACAAGTAAGTCATAGAAAATTTAACCCTTTCCTTCATATAGACGCTTTCTGACGCATCTACAGCAGACGGCTTTTTGAAAACATAGTGACAAAAGGAGAAATTGCACAACACGTGCAATTTCTCCTTTTGACACTCTGTTTTTAACTTTTAGTCTTATGTTTTCCATTCAAATATAGAGATTTTCCATTTTTTGTAAAAAATATGTTCAAAGTCGTCTGCTACAGAATTGCCGTATGAGGAAAAGTGTTAAAGGATTTTTTTTTGTAACACAGAATTCATTTGTTTCTTATGTGTTGAACCTAAGACAGGTCTTATACTTATTGTTATGCTGGTTTTCACAGTTACAGCGTCAACATCAATGAAGGTACTTCGCTCATTAGTGCTATCAGCGCTTTGATTTATAGTCATTATCACTATTAGATTTTCGAAACTCTTGTAGAAACTTGTATTTGTCATATTTAAACTATGCACATTGATTATCCCATCAAAGTGGTTGATTGTTTACTTTGCCAGTAAAAACATGCATGTAATTAGATAATCTACGATAACGGGAGATAATACAATTTACTACTTCATCAATGTTACTATTCATTAGATCAAGAATACAGTTTTCGTTACTTATTAGCTCCCATAAAAACGAATCACAAAAAAGGCCGGTGTAGTTCTCACGCCAATTTAGCTTTCTAAAGTTTAAAGTTGTCTGACATATATGTTGATCATTTAATGACATTTCGTTTTCAGATATTTTCAAAAGAGAGAGGTAACATATTACAGGATATTGATCAGAGTCATCCCGGTCTCCAATCGTGAAGTATGAAACATATTTGATCAAATCTGTGTTCGTTATGAAATAATCTACAACACTACAAAATCATTTGAAAGACATGTACAATTTCCCTCATTATCATCGAAGAGCCGACCGTTCATGCTATGCATATCATGTGATCTACAAAAGTCTGTTAAAGATTTACCAAAATTGTTAAACCTGTGTAGGAGTCCTTATTATTTCAAACACATAGAAAATGTCGTCGTTTTGAATATAATCAATCAGATATTTCGTTCTAGCATTGAGATCACCAGCAATCACTATTTGCGCTGAAGGATACATATATGTACCTTAATTCTTGAAAAATTACAGTGTAATACAATATAATCACCCCATATACGACTAATCAAATTAAGATCAACAGATCTATTAGATATAAATACATTTACACCACTACTATTTCGAATAACTTGTGGATTTTTAAATCTAACCTAATCAAAATGAGTAAAACCATCCAAAACATTATCAAATTCTTTGGACTGTTTTCTCCAGGTTTCACACAAGAAGATTAAATCAAAATCCGACATGTTTATTTAAACCTTATACATTCCATGTGACAATTCTTAAAATATCCTCCGAGCCTGGACCTAAATCCTATGGTACCCGCTCGTTTGTCATTGGTTCTTGAGAGTAGCGTGGTTCATTTATATTAACGTTAATTTAAAAAGGTCTGCTGCAGTTTCCCCAAAACGCATTTGCATGTCGAATAGGGGGTTTAAGTGATCTCGTAATTGTTGATACTTTGTTTGCATATTTGTGTCGTTTTCTCTCTTGTGAATTATAAAGATGTAGTTGATTTTTGTAAACACTTTTTCTATCTGAATAAAGCGTGCTATATTTTCGTCATACATTTAATGAACGTTAATGAGGCTAACTGACGGACAGTGCATACCCATATCAAGCTGTGAGGATGCAAAGGTTGGTTAAGAAATAGACTGTACACTAGTTGTAGATGCCCCATTGTCGATTTGACCAGAGCATAACATGTTATAATAAAAAAAACATCTCTCATCCTAAAAAACACATAAAACATGTAAAAATGAGGGATCCGATTATCTGTCTGTATTCCAATTGAAACAGGTGTAATAAGTTTGGACCAATTTAGCCCATGCCCTCATACAATCGGTCAAATGTACGAAGACAATACATATTATTTAAATAATTATCATTATTAATGATACTACTAATAATAATATTAATACAAATGTAACGTGTATGGGTCGATGAGCAATACTACACTTAAACAATGAGTTGGAATTAACGTTTGAACTGCCTTGTCCTCTTCATATAAAAATGATTGGTTAAACAACTGTAATTAATACGATTCAGCTTGATTATAAACAATGTGCAAAGGTGATCATGAGCAAATGTTTCCCAGGCTATACAAGTATATCGCTCAGCCTAAAGCAATTTAACCCAGCTATAGCTCAACAGCACCGGCATTATATTCTTGTATCTCAGTGGAGTGTCTGCATTTGCTACTTTTCAAGCTGAGGATAGGTTATTAATATGAACTAGGTCACTGTTCGCCTAACCACAACACTCTACTACGATAGCAATTTACAAAACAAACTACCTCGATCTAACGGAATTAATAACCCACTGTTAAAGTGAGTTAACTCTGGAACGACCAGGAGCGAAGTCACTCATTCCGCTTGCTTTTGACGATGTTTACCCTCGAGCTCGGCATTAATGCCATTTGGCTTCTTCTTTTATGACGTTGTTTAACCTCGCGCTCGGTATTAATGTCATTTGGCGAGCAAATTCGCGGTATTTATACTAACCGAGGCTTGATACCGGCATGAGATGGCATCCCGTGAATAATAGGCGCAAAAAAAGTCCATGTTGTTAGACGCTTATGTAAAGGAGACCAAACATCGATGAGAACCCCTCTAATTGAGTTATATCGATAAACAAATGATAGGATACCAAGTTATCAGTATTGAGATACTTTGGGCGTTTAATCGACTTAAACCTGTATGAAGATATGGTTAGTTAACTTATTAATGTATACTATATATAAACAACAAGACGACTTTTGATGCATAGCATCAAAGACGCCGCGTATGATTTTGAAGCATGACTTAAAGCATGACATAAAGGAAGAAGATGCAGTTCAGTACATTTAAATCACGTGTAAAACATTTTGCTTAACATTGACTGCAACTAAAATGTGTCATACAAGCTGAAGTATTTTAATTTGTTGCCGATAAACGGTTTTAAATCTGCTCTAACTAGATCAATTAGTTAAAAAATAAACATAGGTGCTTAAATATTAACAAATATTAAGGTGTAATACCTCTATTTATACGTTTAGTATGACACAAGCTTTGGAAGGAGAGCGGGATGTCTATTCTCCTTCCAGTTTTAGAAGAAGCATGATAACAAAAACGGGAGTATATAAACAAAAAAAAGAGTAATTTTAAAAAGTTTAAAGATATTTATCAAATTTGAGCATTTATGAAATTAAAAGAAAAAGTTCACATGTATAGTCAACATATAGCAAGAATACAATGGTTTGAATGAACAAACTGTATAGGGGAGGAACAATTTAAGTTTAGAAATACAATATGGATTATAAATAGGCAAAAATATCCCCCGAATTTTGGGGCCGTAAACCAAACAAATAAAAAAACATAGCCTAGGAAGTTTGGGAAAATCGAACTCTTTTTTTCTGAGCTTTGATGAACCGTGTCGTCAGGACCGTAAATCAAACTATTAAAAAAAGCGTAGCCTAGGAAGTTGGGGAAAAGTTATTAGGTACAAATTAAATGTGTTTTTTTTTACAATAATAATGTTGGTTGCTCCCTTTTCGATTACGTAACCCCATAGTACAAAATTGAATCGTGTTCAAACCGCGGCGTCAACTCTTGAATTTACTTTCAAATATGATCAAGTGTCGCTTTGATCATTTACAAAAAGGGGTTATTTGTTTACAGGAACAGGTGGCCTTGCATAAGGAATTGTTTTCGTTATGCTCTACTTTCGCGACATTTATAATAATAATAATAATAATAAAAGTAATAATAATAATAATAATAATAATAATAATAATAATGATGATAATAATAACAATAACAACAATAATAATAATATTTATTTATTTTATTTTATTGGGGCTTTGGGCCTCTTTCAACATTATTTCATTTATATCACGGCGACAGTTCACTTATTCATCATACCTGAGTAAGCGAACCAGTACTAGGCTAGAAAATGTACCTTGCCAAAGGGCACTTCACTATGACCATAGTTATGTATGTTTATACTCAATACATATGTTCAATGTAACATTTTACAATTGATAAGGTGTTTCAAAATGTTACTACATATGTTTTATATATAAAAGCCATACCTGTGTGAGGTAATTTCCTTTTCATGTGAGCGTTGTTTTCCCCCGAACCCCTCCTCGATTTTATCTAAACAGGTGATTTATGGTAATATGTCAAGCGGAAGAATGACCCTGTGAGATTGTTTCGATCTTAACATAAACCGACAATACAAAACTACAAACATCTACAGAATTAAACCCATAATGGTTTGTTTGGTTTTAACTTAAGGACTATGTCATTGCCGAAATAAGAATGAGTGGATATACTCGTTAAAATTGTCAAAATGTAGAGCACCTTGGGCTATGTAACTAATATAACCTGGTCAGATAACCTTTTTTAAATGTATCTGAATGGAGGAAAGGATTGAAAGGATTAGGTTGGTAATTTATAAGCAAATAAGTGACCATTTTTCGGCTCAGCTTTGCACATTGTTAAGTTACCCATATATAAATCAAATGCATATAACAGTTTGGTTAATTATCCTTCTAGATGCAACGAGCCTTCAATGTTCAAAGAACATGCATACATCATGTGCAAATCATATATACACAATACATATGTTTATCTAGTGCTTTTAAAAGTAATATAAATTATGCTGTTTATGGAAAATAGATAATTTCAGGTAAGTCACAGAAAACTAACGTTATCTTATTTCCATAGTTTTCTGTGACACACCTGAAATCATCTCAAGTTACACAGTAAATAAATGTTTATTGTTTGATGTTAAACGCTTTGAACAATTGTTTTTGTTATATCACAGAGTTTTCTGGGTAAGTTACCAGTACTACTGGTCCATTTATCCTGACATCAGCCACACAGTCGTAATGCTAACTCGGCAACCCTCAGCGCCACGGAAGGCAGACATTACTACCCTTTTTAAAGTGGTATGACCCTGCCAGGGATCGAACATGTGACCTCCGGCATCTGAGGCGGTCAAGTAATGTTTATCTAGTGCTAAACTAATTATGCTGTTTATAAGATGATTACCAGTATGTCACAAAGAAATAACATCCCCTTATTTCATAAAAGTGAGGATCCTGATCAGGCTTTACCTATGCAGTATGATCAGGGTCTTCACTATTAGGAAATAAGAGAATGTTAGTTTTCTGTGACATACCTAAAATCATCTACGTGTACATGTATATCCCATAAACAGAATAATTGTATATTGCTTTAGCACTAGATTAACATACTTATTGTGTATCCATGCCTCAATGAACTGCGTGTGTTTTGTGTTGTGTACATGTTACATGATCATTGAAGGCTCGTTGCATCTATAAGGATACTTTACCTAACTGTTACTGATATTTGATTTATATATAAGGTAACTTAACAATGTACACAGCTGAGCCGAAAAATGTACACTTAATTTGCTTATTAATTTTTTAGATAAATCATAAGCCGGACGTTTAAATTAGTGAATTTTAACTTAAACGCTAATATTTGAAAAATACGCAGAGATTGCATGCATATTTTTAGTATTAATTTGATGCATGGAACAGGGCTACTCTACTCCAAAATCCACTAAAATAGATTTCAAATGCAAATACATCTGAAAACTGCCTAGAATGCAACTTGACACAAACTAAGTGCACATTTTGAGAGGACCAGTGTTGTTGTGGTGCTGGAGAATTAACAAAGTAACAACGTAATACTCCAGTTATTAACTTTATTCACACTCTGGAATACTAACATTTGAAGAAAATACACAAATTGGCGTTCATATTGTATATCAAACAGTGCCGACCTTTCAATTGTTAAAAAAACGCTTTCCTATATATTTTTTTTTCTTCAAACATCTATGCAAAACTTATGGAAAATCTTTATCCATTGAAATGTACTTCTATTAAATTGAAATCATTTTGTCAAAATAACACAATGTTCATTACTATATATTCCCACTATTTTGTGTAAACCCGTTCAAAAGAATGTGCATATGGGAAATGGTATATGGGGAACGTATAAAAAATCAGAGTCAGATAAGCGCTTTACCCACATCAAACAGCGCATACCGTGAACAAACACTTTTTAACGAATTATTTTTTCTCAAAAAATAAATGAGTTTACCTGATTGGTATAAGATTTGACCTTTACAATTTCGCGTTCCGTTAAACTACACCTTTGCTGAAAATAGTCCTATTATTTTCTCCGATATTGCATCACTTTGATGTGTTATTTCAATGAAGTGAATTCATATGTATACTATCGAATCAACACAGGGAATCAATTCTCAAGAGAATATCAAATTAATGATAAAAGCATATATTTCATGTGTCTGTAGGCATATATGAATTTCGAGTTGTACGCTCATTAGTTAACAGGTGCCCATTATGTAACGCTAGCAAATCTAACCTTCGACCCAACGCTGTAGATCAATGTATCTGCAGAGCTCCAGATAAGATGCGTGAATACATTATCACGCATTGAAATGCAGGAAAAACGAATGAAAATATTTGCTGTTCGTCGTATCACGCATTTTAACCCGGAATAACGAATATAAAACATTTTCTGTGCGTCGTTTTAATCGTAAGAGAAATTGAAAGTGACCCATTTCCAGAGAAATCCCGATCGTTAAATATAATCGCGGTAGAATAAATTGCCCTAACACCGTATGTAATTCACCTTGGTATAATTTAACACTTCACCGGTATGTGCAGTTTTTACGGAACAACAAGTTCTCCCGCTTCGGAATTGATACACAAATAATGTCTGTTCACGGGCGAAAGAATCCGTTTGCACAACCAATTGAACCTGGTTCGTTATTAAAATATATCAAAATGGAAGAACTGCTGAGTTCTGCAATAGCAGAATACATTGTTAATCATTTAATCGATGACATGGTAAATAAACAACAGCCAGTTAAAAGAAAACTTCATGAAAAAATGTCACACAAAACAATCGATCTTTGGATACGGGAGTTCCCGTGGTTGATTTTGACTGATGAAGTTACGTATTTTGTGTTTATTTCCCTAGTAATACACAATGTGTCCCTCAAATAATAAAGTTCATCAAGATTAACTGATTTACCAATATTATTTAATATTTAATTCGTATACGAATGAATAATTCTGGAGACCTGACTTTAACCCATCGGGAGGGTCTGTTAGGTGTGTTCAATAAGAATAGAGTTGTTAAACAATAGGTTAGAAAACATTAAAAATTACCTTTAGTAAAGCAAGCATTTTGGACAAATTTGAAGTTGTACAAACAATTGATTTCATTTTATAATGCCGTTGAATATTGAATAGACCCCCACAATCAGGGATGTAGATAACTCACTATATTTCACACTATGAGGCGATCAAACATAAGCATTTTAATATACTTACAGACATAAAATCCATTTGATATGAGTCTAGAAAGTAACTTATTTTGTCTTGAAATGCATTGTATACTTAAGTAGTTAAAGGGAGGTTATTAAACAAGATATATAAACATGTCTAGAAAGTAACTTACTTTGTCTTGAAATGTACTGTATACTTAAGTAATTTAAGGGAGGTAATTAAACAAGATTTATGAACATGAATATAAATTTTATTAAAGTAAATTGTAAATTCAAAATAGTGCAGTAAAAGGAAGAAATGCTTGTTTTATCCAAAAAAGCGTCTATTTGTGGGAAAGGGTTAAGTATGCTTGTCATTATCTATTTTTGTTACTATCTGCAACAAGTTTGTCATGATGCATTTGATTAATCAGGGATCAGCAAATCATATAGTCATACCATTACAGTATTGGGACATTTATAACATATGTATGTATTTATTCTTTTCACATTTTTAACATAAAATTGTTTGCAGAATTTTTTTGCACATTTCAGATATTAAAGCCTTTAAGAGGCTTTCTGATGACATTGCTGCAGACATCTTTAGAACACATTTTGACTGAAGTAGAACTTGCTCAATCCAAGCAATTCCAATTTTCCCATAATATTTTCTTCCCCTTTTCCATGTGTTATACCCCCATTTATAGAGATTTTTATATTTTGTTTGCAAATATATGTTCAAAGTCGTTGATTAACAAACCATGAAACAAGCTTTAAAAAAATGAAGCAAAATTAGATAATCCCAATTTTTACTGTATTGCTTCCAAATTTTGATTTTGTGATTTTAAGTTTTTACTCAAAGGGTAAAGTAAGAAATGTTATGGAAACAAAACATAGAATGCAAACAGTGCGGCTAGCATATTTTACCCGTTTTGCTACTATATTATGCATGTTTATTTTTGAAAATAAATCCTGTTTTACCCATGAATTTTTCACAATTATCCATATACACCCAGTATATAACAGTATATATTTCCACTTGTGAAAATATTATGTTATCTAGGGAAAACTAGCTCATAACGAGCTCTTCTCCATTTGCCACAATGTATTGATCAACATACACGTTCCTCAGTAATTAAAATCTTAAGACATTTTGATTATTAACATGAAACTATTAGCAAATAATCACACATTAAGAAAGTCTGCCCCAAAAACCTGTCAATTTATGAAGATGTCTCTTTTAAAGTTTATATGGACAAAGATTATTTATAATCATGAACTAGACTAGATTATCTAACAAGAGCTGTCCGTAAGACAGCATGCTTGACTATTTGGCCATTTGATACTATAGACAACAGTTGTTACTGAGATAGTGGCTTGATAGTATAGAACTATAAATCAAGTTGGATAAGTCTTGTTTGAATAGCATCTGCCGTTTGTGAGAAAAGGCCTAGCATGCAAAACTTCAACCCAAATTATAACTTCACAAAGGGCCATAATTTATAATAACTTCAGTCAGGATTTACCTTATTTGATTGTTTGATACATTTAAAAACTATATTGAAGCTTAAAATCAATCGCTTGTTACTCAGATATGTGCATGATTGTTGCAAAACTTTAATCAAATTTTAAAAGTCAAACAAGGGCCATAATTTGTACTTAATTCATACAAGAGTTATCTAACTTGACTGTATGACACACCGGAAGACATGAATTAAGTTTGAATGCAATATCATAAGAGGTTACTGAGATATATCCATGAAAGTACCTTGCATGCAAAACTTTAACCAGAATTTCTAAGTAAAAAAAGGGCCAGAATTTGCAATATATGCTGGAAAGAGTTATCAAACTTGATTGTTTATATATGTGTGATGGTAAGGAAGGGTTGTATAAAGTTTATATGCAATGCATCAAGTAGATACTAGGATATGGACTCTTCATGTTGTTGCACTCAAAACTTTAACCAGAATTTGCATTATATGCTGGAAAGAGTTATCAAACTTGATTGTTTATATAGGTGTGATAGTTGGGAAGGGTTGTATAAAGGTCCAATGCAATGCTTCAAGTAATTACTTGGATATGGACTTTTAATGTAGTTGCACACAAAACTTTAACCAGAATTACTAAGTTAAAAAAGGGCTATAACTTGCAGTGAATGCAGGATAGAGTTATCTTACTTGATAATATACATAGGTGTGATGGTTGAAAAGCGTTGTATAAAGTTTCACTGCATAACGTAAAGACAGAGATATGGACTCTTAATGTCAAACTTTAACAAGAATTTCTAAGTGCATAATTGTGTCAAAAACTAATATAAAGTATTGAGACTTGTCCTGCAAGATCATGTGATGATGTCCAATAAGTGTGTGAAGTTTCAAAGCAATAGCATCTGTGGTTTGTGAAAAAAAGTCTTGCTTGCAAACCTTTAACCAAAGTTGCAACCCAAACGCAAACGCCGACGCACAAGTGACTGTAATAGCTCTCATATTCTTCGAAAAGTCGAGCGAAAAAAACTACCAAGTTTTAAAGCAAGTATAAACAAATAAAAAATAAATGATCAAATGCATTTATTAATTACATTTTGAAAATAATTCGTTAGCAGTACTTTTATTACTTTGATTATAAAGGGCAATCATGCAAACCCTGTTTTTTCTCAGATAATCGTACGAGTTCAGGGCAAACGCAATTCGACTTTTAGAGGGTTTGGAAAAGATGGGTGGTTTTGTTTAAGGCCGTTGTCTACAGACTTGTAGAGATTGTGGAAAATAAGTCAATAAAGTTCAAAAAGATTTCTAACGTGTATTTAGTTGGTTTTTGAAATGATCATTGTCTTCTTGTAAAATGATTTTGTTTTGTTATTTATACTATACATACACGTAATTGTTTGTAATATATTATAGGGAAATTTGCCTGAAAGTAATACATTTTATTGAATTGTATTGTTTGTATTGTATTGTCTAAAGGTTATATTGTGTTTTGTATTATATTGTCTAGAGATTATATTGTTTTGTCTAGAGGTTAGTTTGTATTGTCTAGATGTTTGTATTGTATTGTTTAGAGGTTATATTGTATTGTTTGTATTGTATTGTCTTGAGGTTATATTGTATTGTCTAGATTTTATATTGTATTGTCTAGATTTTATATTGTATTGTTTGTAGAGTATTGTCTAGAGGTTGTATTGTATTGTTTGTATTGTATTGTCTAGATTGACTGTTACACGTTGCCTTCATACAAAACATGCAGTATGATCACAGGCGTCCGAATTTCTATTACAACAAAGAATGCGAAAAATCACACAATACCTCGTTAAAATATTGTCTATATACGCTTTGATAAAAATGATCGTAATGGTATTTCGGGGAATCCCACACGTGTTACTACAAATAGCCCCTCTATACGTGTATATAGTGTAATAATAATGACAAGGTGTGCAACGGCATTTTACCCCCTCGCTCGATTCGGGCTATAATGTCCGCAGACAAACGTTTAAAACGACCTGGTCCCAGGTAGAGACAGGTTCATAAATGACTTATCTCGTGATCCGCCACATCAATATTTGCCAACCGACAAATACGCCGGCATTTTTAAGCTTAATGTTCATTATTTTGGAAATGTGCAGCTGTCCTTACCGCCATGCGCTGACGTCACAATTTGCAACATTACGCAGCGACAGATTAATCAAACAACGATTTAAAACACGGTTTAAAACATATTTGTTTATACTTCTTTCGAAAACGTACAAATAAATACCGTATTTTTTATGAATAATATTATTTTTGGAAGAAAAATGATTAAATGCCAACCCCAACAAACATTGCTCAGGTACAATATTCTAAAAAGGCGCGTCATTTCGCGTTAAATATTCGCTGCGGAACGTGATTATTGTGACGTCAGCGCATGTCCGAGTGATAACTGTACTGGCCCAGTCTTCTATAGTTTTAGTCTATAATATTGATTTATTCGACTATCCGTAATTCTCTAATTTCACAGTTCACTGTATACTATTGCTTTGCATTTGGGGTGTATGACCGAGAATCGGTTTCAGTCGAAATGTTTTCCACGAGGTTGAATCGTCGATATTGCGTCGTAAAACTTTAAATCAAAATGTTCCATCTTGGAGACTTTACAATGTAAGTTTTTCTAGGAAAGTGAATTATATAATGTGCATAGTATGTACACATTGTGGGAAAAGGTTCTTTTCAATCCCGAACTTATATTCTGGAAAATAGAGGCAGTTTGTCATGTGTTTTCGTGTGTAGCATGTTTCTGATCTTAGTCAAAAACAAGCCTGCATCTTCCAATGGTTGTTTAATTATGACATCTTAGAATGGTTTTGTAATCGATTTCAGTATTAAAATCAGTGTTGGTAGATTTGGTAAATACTGCTTAATTTTCTCAGAAAACATCGCTATAGCAGTTCTTGAACAATTATTTATGTCCTTAAATTGGATCTTTAAGTTGTAATAATGACCTAACTACATTGTGAGCTCACCTGTAGTTACACCTTTGTTGTTTCAATGTATTCCTAAGTTTGGCATAGCATAATCTCCATTGGTAATAATAACACCTATTTAGTGATTGTATTTTCTTTATTTTCAGTACTTTACAAGTTGTCTTGGTCAAAAATTAAAGCATCTATTCTTCAGGTTGGCTTGTTATCTTTCTGCCAATTACGGGCAGAACAGTAAAGTAACTAATCCTACAGAAGATGGAACCAGATCGTACTACAGTGCAGCCAGTCACAGTACAACCGGTTGATCCAAACTCGAACAGGATGTCTCATCACAGCTCAAGATCGAGCTCACAATCTTACACATTATCTCGCGCTGTTCAAGCAAAGACAAAGGCAGAAGCAGCGAAGGCACGTCTTGCCTACTTAGACGCAGAACGAACACTGAAGAAACACCAAGCGTTATTGAGAATAGACTTGGAAATTCTTCAAGAAAATAAAATATGTACAGGTGATTAAGCAGAAGCTGACGCTTACAGTATAGAAAATGTCACTATCGATCAATGTGGACTCTCTACCTACAGCAGTGGAAGATAATTATACTAAGACTAAGAGGTGTCCAAATGCAGAACCCTTTATTCCAGAGGAGGAACCAGACACATTGATTAATATTAACAACACTGTTCCAAACATTGAACATTCATATCAGTCTGTGCGCAATATACAAAGTGTGGATCCATACAATGACATTGCAAACTTTTTGTTAAAAAAAGACTTAATAGTTTCAAGACTACCGAAGATTAATGATGATCTTGCATCGTATTCTGTTTGGAAAATTTCATTTAAAAATGTTATCCAGGAACTCAATCTCCGCCCACAAGAACAATTGGACCTACTCATGAATTATCTGAGACCTGACTCATCAACAAATGTTTTAAGTTTTAGGGCAGTCAATGTTCATAATCCTAGAAATGGTTTGGGAAGACTATGGGAACGACTTGAAGAAAGGTACGGAGCGCCAGAGTTGATTGAAAGTGTTCTTATGAAGAAATTAAAAAACGTTCCATGTCTGGATGCTAAAGATAAAGGCAAAATGTATGAGCTCTGTGATTTTTTGAGAGAAATAGAATCATTTAAAGAAGACACTAAGTATCAGAGCCTATTATCTTACCTTGACACATCAGCTGGTGTAAATCAAATTGTTGCCAAACTAGCATATTATGTTAAGAACAAATGAATAGAGCTTCAATGTACAAGACGAGAACTGGTGATGCATTTCCCCCCCCCCCCCCCCCCCAACTCCCCCCCCCCCCCCCCCCTGTGTGTACTTTGTGACATTTGTTAAAGAAGTGTGTAAAACAATGAATGATCCAAGTTTCACATTTGAGAATTTACATTCAAAGAATAAAGACAGTTACAGAGGACTACCAAAGGGTCAGAGTGTTTTGTCCAGAAAAACAGAAGTACAAATGACAGAAAACAGTTACATGACATTTTGTCCTATTCATGATGGTTCCCCTAATTCTCTAGATGATTGCAGAGAGTTTTACAAGAAGACTCTATTTGAGAGAAAGCAGTTCCTTAAGGAGAAGGGAATGTGCTATAAATGTTGTAGGTCAGTGACACCCACAGTTAAAGATTGTAAAAGTGACATTAAAAGCTCCAATCGTAATAGTACACAACACCAAACAGCGCTTCACATTCCGCCATATCAACAACATTCAAAATATATCGGCCCACAACAGTCAGAGGCACACAATGCGCCAAATTACAGGTCTCCCAACAATTTGCATGGCGGGGAGTCATATGAGAAAGCAAGTGTGAAATGTACAGAAGTCTGCGGTGAAGGATATAGTGGTCGCTCTTGCGCAAAGACAGTACTAGTCAATGTTTTTCCAGATGGTAGACCTGAGAAAGCAGTATCGGTTTACGCCATAATCGACGACCAAAGCAACAGAACCTTGGCCACAACCGATCATTTGTACTCATTGTTGGTGAAAGGCCTTGAAATTCATTATCAATTAGTGTCATGCTCTGGTTCACATAATTATGTGGGTAGAAATGTGCATTCATTAACAGTACAGACATTAGACAAGTTGCATAAATTGCCATTACACACAGTATTTGAGTGTAATAATACGAAAAAAAAACATGAATGGGTTTTTTCGCTTATAGTTAACAGGTGTGAGATTTTTTTTTTTTTTTTTTTTTTCAATAACCCATGAAGCTTTCTGAAATGAAACTGGAAAAATCCATGGGGGCCGCCATTTTGGATATGTATAAAAGGCAGACGTAAAACACAGATTGAAAATTATTGTCGTCTTTTTAATCATTTTTTTAAATCTGTATTTTGGGTATGTATAAAATGAGCAGAAAAACACGGATTGAAAATTATTGTCGTCTTTTTAATCATTTTTTTTAAAATCGGTATTTTGGGTATGTATAAAAGGAGCGGAAAAACACGGATTGAAAATTATTGTCGTCTTTTTAATCATTTTTTTTAAAATCGGTATTTTGGGTATGTATAAAATGAGCGGAAAAACACGGATTGAAAATTATTGTCGTCTTTTTAATCTATTTTTTTTTAAATAGATATTTAAGATCATTAAAATGCTGTGTTATGTGGGAATAAACATTTGTACGAAAAGTTAAAACATAATAACATAAATATGTTTTCCCGTTCGTCAAAAAACCGACAGCATTAGCCTTCTACGCCCGAACCTAAATTTTGACTGTATCGTTGCCAAAGAAGGACGTGACGTCATTTCCGTTACACTTCATCTTGGCGTAACGTCAATGGAGCGACGTCGTTTCCCGCAAAAAGAGTGGTATCAACATGAAAGACCCCAAATTCCTATACATGAGCTATTGCCACACTCATTCAAAGTATAATTATTTATCAAACATTGTGGCAAAAGGATAACTTTCTCATAAGGAGCAATTGTTCTTTTGGTGACAATCTTTTCCTAAATCGTCTGTTGCATAGGCCTCAGAAACTGTCTCTAATAGGGAAAGGGTTTAGCAGAAATGTGAACCCTTACATAATTTGTTCCAGTCATATTGACTGGTTGAAAAAGGTAGTCGCCAGATGGCATCAGAAAAGGGCTGATCTATTTGCTTCTGATATATTATAATATCATAATGCAGGTGATCGATTAAGGATCATCTTGGCCCTCATGTTTTAACCTCGTTCATTATAAATGTATTCCTTGATTTTCTGAAAGTTTTTACTTTATTATTTTCTGTTCGTAATAATAGACGACAGCAATACGAATTCCAAATATGTTTTGATAATGCAAGAAACATGACATTAACATTATTATTGTCTAGTCAATTACTTATAAATCCTTTTTGTATGGCCAAAGTATGTGCTTTAATTTTTGTTTATAATTATCTTGCGTTTTTTCGTAAATAGGTAGCACCTATAGATATATTATTCCTCAAGACTTATCAGAAATAGCTACCCCAGAAGTAGCAAGACAATTCCAACATTTACAGAGAATAGCAATACAATACAATACAATACAAATAGTTTTATTCAGTAATACAAGGCCTCCGGCCCAAGATACACTATTATTTTTACCAAGGAACATAAAAGTAATTGTGAAAATGATTTAAGTTAACATTATACAAGTAGTTTTAATATGGTGGAGTGTTCTGAAAAAATCACTTTACTTGGTGGATCAATGTTTTATACAAGATCCATTTCTATAAACATGTACATACAAGACTATCTTAACAGTTAAATGCTCAAATACTGTTTTCTTTTGTCGAATGCCAGGTTCAAATATTTTGCAAGTGCAATGATGCCCTGGTAACGAGTGTCTGACATAATAATCACAAATAGATTATCACATGTATTGTAATTTAACCATTCTTGTAAGAAAAGAGCATTCCTCAATTCTTCATATAGCGGACACCAAAGCAGAAAGTGTTTTTCGTCTTCAATAGCATAGTTATTATTTCCCAGACAATATTGGCAATGCCGTAGGTCTCTGTCAATTTGTAGATGCCGACCCTTTTCAATCATTAAGTTATGCCCTGAACATCTGAAATTTGATGATAGGTTCTTATACCGATATGGTAACGATACAGATATGTATTTTTCAGGATTTAAGGCACTTTTATACAGTTTATATGATAACGCTTTTGGAGATGATTCAATGTTACCATTTAGTGTTTGGTAGCTACAATCAATGAGTCTTTGTTTGAACTGTGATAAAAATATGTTGAAATCACCAACGTCTTCACTTAACCATACATAACCGAAACCATACTGGAACAATAGACGTTTTATGTTGGTAGCCCAAGTGGTCCGACCTACATCATCGAGTCGTCTTAGAAGTTTGTAGCATTGTTTTGGGTACCTATTTTCTTCCATTGTTAAGATTTTAAACCAGTATTTAACACAGCGGACCATGTACGTCACAGCTATGGGTGTCCTACCACACTCGCTAAGAGCGAAGAAATTGGCTACATTACTGTTTAAACAAGCTATTCGTTTACAAAATCGGATATGTGGTCTTTCAACGATATCACATGATTTACAGAGAATAGCAGACAGTATTCTACCTCTTGATGTTGGAACCAAGCTATCTATATTGATAGGAAGATACATTGTAGAGGCACATCAGGTTCAGCAGCAGATTGCAGAACCAATGGGATCACCGTTTGCTCAAAAGTTAATCTTGGGATGGGTGATTATAGGAGATGTCTGCCTTGAAAAAGTGCATAGGCCGAAGACCAGTGAAATACGCATTCGGACTTTTAAGACATGTATAACATATGTGTGCAAGGCATCCATATTCGAACCGTGTAAGAACAATTTTATTCTGAAGGAACATGATATCAAGAGTTCAAGTTCAAATTATGATCCTATATTCATAAAGACGGACGAGGATGACACCATTGGGCTTTCAGTGGAAGATCGCGTCTTTTTAGAAATCATGGATAAAGAAGTAGCAAGGACAGAAGATAGTCATTGGATTGCCCCTTTGACATTTCGTAAACCAAAACAAAGATTTCCAAATAACTAGCAATTGACATTGAAATGGCTATGATTCTGGGCTCAAGTCTAAAAAGAAATCCGAAAAAGAGAGATCATTTTACAATGTTCATGGCAAAAGTATTAAGTAGTCAAGTTGCAGAAGTAGCCCCACCAATATTAAATCAACAGGAAGTGTGGTATTTACCTATTTTCGGGATATACCATCCAAGAAAATCAGAACAGATTTGAGGGGTGTTTGACTCAAATTTCGACAGAATCGTTACGCTATAGCAGCTGATATTAGTCAAAGAAAATCAGAGAGATTATCTAAGATTCTTTTGGTACAGAGACAATAACTCTGATTTGGACCTGATCGAGTATCGCATGAGAGCTCACGTTTTTGGAAACAGCCCGTGTCCAGCTGTAGCCACGTATTGCTTACCCAAGAGTGTTGAGAATGTAGATAGCTGAAACCAAGATTTACAGGATTTTGTGAACAAAAACTTTAATGTAGATGACGGGTTAACAACGGTTCACACAGTGTCTGAGGGAGTAAGCCTCATTCAACGTACACAACTAATACTAAAAAAAGAAGGAAACATACGACTACATAAAATAGTCTCAAACAGTCAAGATGTCATGAAATCTTTTTCAGAAGAAGATCTTGGTAAAGAAGTAAAGTCACTTGTTTTGGAGAAAGATCCATTACCTACGTTACAGAACTTAGGCATGTCGTGGAACCTAGAAAAGGACAGTTTTTAATTCAAAATAAACCTACAAGAGAAGCCGAACACTCGTCGGGGTTTTCTTTCAACGCTGAATAGCATTTATGATCTACTCGGATTGAAAGCACCACTTACTATTCAAGGAAAATAGCTTATGAGGGACATTACAAACGATACCGATGAGGATGAAGAGCTTAATCCGTCTATGATTGACAAATGGAACACATGGATCTATTGGACATTATCAGTTCCACGTATGTATATAAACCAGTATCTTAGTACTGTGCCAGAGCAAGAGTTATACATCTTTTCTGATGCATCGGAAAAGGCTGTGAGTGCCATAATTTACGTCAAAGCTAGAGACAAAGGGAAACTCGAGGATGGGTTCATTATAGACAAGTGTAAAATTGCACCGTCACATGGTCAAACGGTGCCAATGCTTGAATTGTTTGCAGCTCTTTTAGCTACTCAACTTGGAGAAGTTGTTCTTCAAAATCTAGACATGTCATTTACATCTGTCAAATATTACACAGACAGTACAATTGTGTTAGGTTATATTAACAATGCAATCAGACGCTTTCACACCTATGTTAGTAACATGGTACAACGAATCCCTATCTGTAACACAAGCAGGACAGTGGAATTACATTCATACGCAGGAAAACACCCTGGCAAACTTATGAAAGACAATACTTTTGACGGTCAACAGACTGTTCCGCTACTTTCACCTGAGGACGACAAAGAAATAAGGGTGGTGGAAAATAAGTTAACCTTACATCAGCAGTGAATTGGAAGGTTTGAGAGATTATATGAATGGAAAAGACTTCTGGATGCTGTCACACTCTTGAAAGAAGTAGCCAGAAGATACAAGAGAAAAATCTCAATTAAAGTTGATCACAAGTCTAGACTAGAGGTGAGGAAGGATACCGAAAGGTTCCTCATTCAGCAAGAACAGCGCTGCATATACTTGGAGGAAGTGACATGTCTCACTGACGGTAGACAGGTGTCGAAGAAGAGTTCAGTTGCAGCATTGAATCCCTTCTTGGATGAGTTCGGCATTATGAAGAGTCGGAGGTCGTCTGAACAAGAGTTGTTTCCCTTTAGAAGAAACTAATCCAATAATTTTACCTAGAAAAGGACACGAAGCTAAGCTCATTTCACATCACTTTCATGAAAAAGTAAAACACCAGGGTCGGTTATTAACTGAGGGAAACAATGGATTCTGGATAGTTGGTGCTAAACGACTAGTATCTAGCATTATACATAATTGTATCAAGTGCAGGAAGTACTGTCGAACATCAAATTATGTCTAACTTACCTGAAGACAGGTTGACACCCGGACCGCCATTCACATCAGTTGGTGTAAATTGAATTATATAATGTTCATAGTATGTATACATTGTGGGAAAAGGTTCTTTTCAATCCCGAATTTATATTCTGGAAAATAGATGCACTTTTTCATGTGTTTTGGTGTGTAGCATGTTTCTGATCTTAGTCAAAAACAAACCTGCATCTTCCAGTGGTTGTATAATTATGACATCTTAGAATGGCTTTGTAATCTATTCTATTTCAGTATTAAGATCAGTGTTGGTAGATTCGGTAAATAATGCTTAATTTTCTCAGAAAACATCGCTGTAGCAGTTCTTGAATAATTATTTGTGTCCTCAAATTGTATCTTTAAGTTGTAATAATGACCTAACTACATTGTGAGCTCACCTGTAGTTACGCCTTTGTTGTTTCAATGTATTCCTAAGTTTGGCATGGAATAATCTCCCTTGGTAATAATAACACCTATTAATTGATTGTATTTTCTTTATTTTCAGTACTTTACAAGTTGTCTTGGTCAAAACGTACAGCATCTATTCGTCAAATTGGCTTGTTTTCTTTCTGTCAATCACGGGCAGAACAGAATGCCTGGACTTATGGTCCTCAAACTTGACTTGGAGGTTGGGCCTGACCAGTTTATGACCCCTATTGATTTTGAGGTCATCGGGAAAAAAAGTAAAGGTAACAGTGACCTTGAGCGCGAAAAACTTGTCCGAGTAATAACTCGACCTTGCCTGCACCCATGGCCCTCAAACTTAAAATGGTGGCTCGGGGTGAACAGTATATTTATATAACTCAAATTGCTCATTCAAACTTATGTCATATGTACTTATTCCGTGCTGCCAGGAGGATACACGTTTATCTGCAAATTTCAGTCATCATCTCAATGTGATTAAGAACTGTACCTACCATCCTCAAACTTTGAATGAACATTGGTCATAATCTTAAAACTGACTCATAGACATCCAATGTGAAATGACAAATCAGCTTGCATTTCGGTTCATGCATATTCTTTTCAATTGTCCAAATGTTCCTGCCAACATGGCGCTCATAATGTTTGTCAAACATCTCTTGTTGGTAAAGTTAATGTATAGACATTTCAGACAAATTGTTGGTACAGCTTATTGTATTTAAACTTTAATCAAGTTATTGGTAAGGTTACTGTATCGAAATTTCAGACAAATTGTTGGTAAAGCTTAATGTATTTAAACTTTAAACAAGTTATTGGTAAAGTTGTTTGTACGAAACTTGAGACAAGTTATTGGTAAAGTTGTTTGTACGAAATTTGAGACAAGTTATTGGTAAAGCCTATTGTATCTTAACTTCAGAGAAATGTTTGGTACACATACTGTATCTAAACTTAAGACAAATTCATCTTGGTCTTCATTGTTCGTAAATGTTATTTGAAGTCGTCAAATACAGCATATGAAAATGTTTATAAATGACACGTAGAGAGTTGTAATGGTTACATGAGTAAACCAACAAAACATTGTCTCAAAATATACGATTATAACAATTGTTTTAAACATCGCCGAATATTTGCTCGTTTTGGATCGGATCAACGCCATTTTGAAAACAGTATTTTGGTTATATCACACCCACGGAAACATCGAAATTGATTAACGCTTGATGCCCAAATAGAAGATGGCTTGAAACTATAGCTTTTACAAGAACACAGCCTAATGAGTGTTTACAGATATATACGATAAGGATGAGTAAACGGGGGTCGTCTTCAACACCATTATGACAATGACAATGACAATGACAATGACGAAATAGTTTATTGATTTAAGGCCATCTACCCATAACAACATGTATAACAAATAACATCCGTCAGCGTACCGCACGCTTGTCACACATATTCAGATATATATATACCAACAAACATAACACTGATATTGGCGTTTGAAATGAGTACACACATATATATATATATATATATATATATATATAAACACACACACATATATATATATGTATATATATATATACACATATATATATATAAACACACACACATATATATATATGTATATATATATACACATATATATATACGCATATATATACACTCACATAAATCCTATAAACAATATATCTAACCACTTTCAATGTGTTTAATGAAACTGTTTCTTCGTTTGAAAGCATAGAATAAATAAGAAGATGTGCATTTAATTAGTTTTTCATTTTGCGATGACATTACAATATTAAACTTGTGTATACTAGGTATGGTGTAATATTTACTAGGAATGTATGAATTTCTAATGTCGTCATAAAAGTCACAACAAAGCAAGAAATGGTACTCATTTTCAATGACATTCGTGCTACATAATTTACAAATCCTATTTATTCTAGGAATATTTTGATAACGACCTCTTTCGATTTCAAGTTCATGTGCTCCAACTCTAAAATTTACATAAATACATATCGAAATTTCCGTATGTCAAGCACTTCAAAATATTTTTCGTAACTGAATTCATTTTTGTACATGTGGTAACTATTTAATTTATGGTTCGAATTTATTGAGGCGTTCCACTCTTGGAGGAAACAATCTTTTAGTCTGCTCTCAAACAATTTTAAGAATAAAGGTTCTGATGCGACCATTTGTTTGTGCCATACTATCCCAAAACCGTTTCTCTGTAATATTAATCTTATGCTTGTTGCCCAATAAGTATGGCCGTTTAGATCATCATTTAACATCATATCATAGCATTTCTTTACAAATCGTGATTGTGGCATCCTTCTTATTTTTAACCAATAGTTTATACAACGTGTTCGTGATGTTATACATGTATACATAGGGTAACGAGCACAATCTCCTAAAATGGCGAAATTTGATGCTTTCTGCTTAGCGCACATAAAGCGCTTACATGCATAGTATTGTGCTCGCTCTAGTTCTCCATAGTTGTCTGTACCCCAAATCTCGGAGCCGTACAGCAATAAAGGTGTGATTTTGACATCAAAAAGTTTGAAAAATACAGTAATTGACCCGAGTCATATAAGGACTTAAATAATGAGATTAAAACACGTTTACCTTTTATACACTGTTCATGTACCATAGCATTCATAGACACTTGTCTAGTAAACAGAATACCAAGATAGCAAAACTTATTGACTACCTCTAGTTTACTATTTCTATAATGCCATGTCTCATTTTTAGCTAATAAACCACCCTTTTTAAATACGACTATTTTTGTTTTACGTTCATTTACTTTAAGTTTATATTCATGACAAAAGTCTGACAGTACGTTCAACTGCCTTTGAAGTTCTATAATTGTGTCTGCTATTAAGTCAAGATCATCTGCAAACATTAACAGAAATAATTGAACAATATCAGGATGAAGCTGAATGCCTTTTATATTACTCTCTCTAAGCTTTTTTTCAAGTTCATCAATGAAAAATGTGAACAGGATCGGACTCGCAAGACATCCTTGTTTCAATCCGATCTGGCTATGGATTGGGTCGCTTATTGTACCACCATTACATCTAATACATGATTTGACAGATATATACATACTTTTTAATGCTCTAAATAAGTTTCCTTTGATACCATTATCTTTTAGTATATTCCACAGAAGAGATATATTTATAGTATTGAAACATTTTTCACAGTCGACAAACGCAACAAATATTTTACCGCGTTTTCGTTGCAGCATCCTATCGATGACAGATTTCAGAATAAACGCGCTGTCTATTGTGGAAAAAATATTATGTTGAGTGAAAACAACATTGGAGGACAAATAAGTATTTTAGAACATGAAAACGCCCAATAGCTAGAGCTCTGTTTATAAGAGTACAACATTTGAATAAAGCCACCACGTTATAATGAGTACGTTGAATTTCGCGTATACTACATTATTTAATCACGTTATCAAGATTTAGCGAAACAGTCCAATGTAAGATCCTTATTTTGTTTATGTCGCTCCGTGACCACACAAGCTATCTCATCCCGGCCCATATCCCTTAACGCCACAGACAACACGTTAACAGCCCCATCTTTCTTATCCTTCATCTGCCGTTTCCAATATAGCAGAATCTTGTATGTGACGTCTACCATGCCGAGACCATTCGAGATCGCATCGAAGCCGAGACCTGTGATCGTGCTGTCCGGTAGGTCGAGGTGGACGGCTAGTGTGAGACCTTCTGGGACGAGCCTTGAGAGAGTCATCAAACTTCGGCCTGACAGCACCTTGGATTCCTTGTCGACTGAAACATGAAACTCGAACATGTGTTTAATGTGTTTCACTTGGCTTACAAGAGTATGTTAGTATCATAATTAATTGGATTCCTTGTCAACTGAAACATAAAACTTGAACACATGTGAAGCCTTGATTTGTTTAAATCTTGTTTCACGTGGCTTTCAATATTATGCTTGTATAAGAATTAATTGAATACTTTATCCCTATTTCTATTTGCAATGAACATTAATGAAATGGAAAATATGTTCATTCGAAATGGAATCAAGGTTGTAATTGTTAACATGTTAATTTTATTTACTTATTTTGTATGCTGAAAATAGTACTATTACTATTGTTAATTTCCCCTCAGAGATTTACAAAATAGTAAAATAATGGTTACACGAGCAGTGATTTAAATTGAAAATAACCGTAAAAGATGTGGTAGGCTGCGTTACAACCTACGTTTAATATATATACTGCAATGGTTGCGAAATAGGCATTGTCAAGAAATGTTCTTATAAGGGAATAGTTTTTACACCCGATTGTTGTTTTTTGCCTATTAGGGTGAGTGTAATGCTTTGAAGGGAATTTTCAAGATGATTAATTACAACTATAACCGTAAACCAATAACGAATTATGGATCTTTAGTATGGGGCTTAGTAAATTAGATTCAGCTGAAAGAGTCAGTCTAAACGTTTACTTGGTGTGAAGAAAGCAACACTAAATGAATTTGTTTATGAAGTACTAGGCAGAAGACCACTTCTATTTAAAAGATAATTAATTATTATCAATTTTGGTTTTATACTTTAGTAGTACTGAAAATAACAATTTGAAAAAAGGGATACACTTTGGATAACTTTAATGACACACATGAAACTACTTTAACTGTTTAGCAATTTGATTATAACTTTATAAAACAAGAGTACAGCCTGCAGTGACAGTACAGTGACATTGACCCCCAAAACACAATCCGATTAAAGATATTCATAATTTGTTGAGGTAAATTATGTTTTTATTGTTTGGGGAAGATATGAAATCAATGTAACGAAAAATGAAGAAACTATGTCCAATTCTCAAAATCGACCAAAATACATCAAAATTGATGTTTTTTACCCCAAACAACAGGCCCACTCAGTATCTTTATCATACAATGTGAAGAAGGGTATTAGATGGACAAGTTTCCAAAGTTTCAAAGTAATAGGTTTGATAGTTTCAATGTAAGTGACCTAAACGCAAAACTTAACTAACACCGCCAATTCTCAAAATCGACCAAAATACATCAAAATGGATGTTTTTTACCCGAAAAGAAAAAAGCCACACTCAGCATCTTAAGCATGCAATGTGAAGAAGGGTATTAGATGAACCATTTCTCAAAGTTTCAAAGTAATAGGTTTGATAGTTTCCATGTAAGTGACCTAAACGCAAAACTTAATCAAAACCGCCTATTCTCAGAATAAACCAAAATACATCAAATGGATGTTTTTTACAACCAAAAAACAGGCCACACTCATCATCGCATACAATGTGAAGCAGGATATTAGATAAACAAGTTTTTCAAATTTCAAAGTATAAGGTTTGATAGTTTCCATGTAAGTGACCTAAACGCAAAACTTAACCAACTCCGCCGACGACGACGTCGACGACGATCAAGTGACGACAATAACTCGTAGGATTTCCTGTAGTGTGTCTAAGAAACATTTCCTGGATTTCTTTCCAATACTACTTTGTATCCGTGTAAATTGAACTGACGCAGTTTAATAGTGTGTGTGTGTTAATTCTCAACGCAACACAATGAATTTGCTTTACAAAGACAAATTAGAATCTTAAAAAAAATCTAAAAAAGACCCCGCTCATCAGGGGATTCGAATCCGGGCCACTTGGCATGTGAGGCGGAACCCAGGACACTTGGCATGTGAGGCCGAACCCGGGACACTTGGCATGTGAGGCCGAAACCAGGACACTTTGCATGTGAGGCCGATCCCGATACACTTGGCATGTGAAGCCGAACACAGGACACTTGGCATGTGTGGCGGAATCCAGGACACTTGGCATGTGAGGCCGAACCCGGGACACTTGGCATGTGAGGCCGAACCCAGGACACTTGGCATGTGAGGC